>CM021105.1:568744891-568939592 GCA_007115665.2 Sequoiadendron giganteum | reverse complement strand
TATAACTATACTACAGATTTTAAAATCCGTTTTTTAATAATAACAAAGGGTTTCATTTTCTAAAAAAATTCTAAATGCATTGTTCAATCTCTATGTTTAATTTCAATAACAATAAAATCAATTTCTCCAAATAATTTTAAGTTCAACTAAGGTTTTCACAATTTTCACTCAAGAATTTTCACAAGCAAAAACTATAAATTTGTTTAATTCTTTTCTTCTAATATCAAATTTATTTTCTAAAACAGATTTAACAAATAAATCTTTAATCACTACTATTTTAAAAGAAACAATCAAGAACAATAAAATACAAAGAGGAAAACCTGGTACAAGAAGCTACAGGAGGAGATGAATTTTTGATGCAAGCCTCCTCCAAAGATTTCCTGAATTTTCTTCAATCCTCCAATGAATCCAATCCAAAATCCAACAAATGCAAACAATCTTTCCTTCAATCAATTCTACAATCAAACTTTCTTCAAACCCTTGTGCAAATTTTCCAAAATTTCTTCCCTGCTGTAAAAATGTATTTTTCTAAAAAACTTTCTTTCCTAAAATTAAAACATATATTCTTTATAAATCAAAAATACCTAATTCAACCCTAATTCACATTACATGCAAATTAGATATTTCAATTTCAATATTTACAACCCTAATTCACATTACATGCAAATTAGATATTTCAATTTCAATTTCAATTTCAATTTCAATTTCACTTTTCAAAAAAAACCCACTTTCAATTTAAAATGCAATTTGAAATAATAAATTAATTTCCAAAGTTGCAACCAATTTCCCAAATAAACATTTAATTACAATTTCTAATTTAATTCCCACACGTTGGAATTAAATTTCAAAATTAATTCTAATTCTTTTATTTCCTTTCATTCTCTTGCATCACATTTAATTAATTAATTTAATTATTTAATAACTAAATTCAGCCCCTTGGATCAAATTTAATTAATTAAATAAACTAAATATAATTAATTAATTTAAGTATAAACTTTTATCCACATTGCATTATTTTAATTAAATAACCATCAACATGATTTAAATGCAATTATTCTAAATATCTATTTCCAACTCAAGAATGCTTCAGAATTAAATAACATCAAAGCAAGACAGACAATGACTCGACACACACAACTGATGACACACTAAGGCTAGGGTATAGACTTGACACATGTTACCTAGCTACTATCTCCCATTCAACTTAACCGTTGGATCGACGCTCAAACCTGTGAAACCAGGTGGAGTCGATGTCATGTACCTGCAATCCTGCAACCAAGTAAACAACATCATACAATATATCCAGCATATAATACACACCATGAAGAAGGAATTACGGATTCGTAGGGCACTCGCAAACGAGTGATGCGAAACCGTCCTCTTCACCAATACACTCATTGAAACTGACACTTCCATCATAATTCCAATAATCTCATAATAACATCTCATGTTAACTCTACAACATCATTAATCCATAATACATGTGAAACAATAATCAGATAACTACATCCCACAATAATGTTGTCGCTCAATAGTAGAAATCAAAACATTATAACAAAATGTATCCAGTATCAAAGTAATTGCAACCAAACATAGCATAAAGCAATTTGAACAAGAATCAAAATGGAGGGGTATTACAATCATTAGAGTTGGATCCAAAACATATAAATTTTATGGTGCCACAACTAGTAGATCATTATGTATGGTCCATATTCGAATTGTTCAAGTTGTTAGATTTCTTATTTTAGTTTAGTCACTAGAATTGGTGATGAATTGTTTAAAACACTATAGTTTTTGATGTTGGGAAAATTGTTGGATGTTGTGGTTGTATTTATGATATGTGGTTGTCATAGATGTCAACACTATTAGAATTGGTGGTTTTGAAGGGTTGTATATGTCAAGGATATTGAGAAAATTGTAAGAAATATAGTGTAGGCAGTCTATGATGCTAAGAAGGTCAGAGTGATGCAAAGTTCTATACATTGAGTTTCAGGTGTCACAAATCAAAGGGTTTATTTTTTATCTTATCTAGCATGTTGTCTGAAATTTTTAATGGTACACATCAAGAATTGAGGAAGTTATGAAGTTTTGTGTTCCTACAAACACTTTGTTACTATAGCAGGTGTTTTCGAAAGAAGGAGATGAAATTATGGCAATTTCAGTTATTGTGCATGTTTCGGTGACATTCGTGGATGAGTCTAGACTATGCTCTATACTTTCTATATGTCGACATTGTTTGGTGTGATCGTGATCAAAGATTTTTCTGATCTGTACATGAGTTTTTGTGCTCTTGGCCGACATGATGGTGGTAATGTGTTGCAAATCTATAAGGATTAATATTTTATTATTTTGCATGTTCAAGGATATTAATTTAGGTCCTCACTATGTTGTGACTAACTTAGGTTGGTGTGCATCAAGATCTGTTCATGTATTAAGTCTGGCAGTTGTAATTTATTCTTTATTCTTGGCTGACACAGTTGTTGATGTAAATCCATATAGTGGATATATAAGAGTGATTTTCTCTTCATTGTAAATTTATTTTCAGTGTATGTATGTGAATTATATGTGAAAATAAGGATAAAATCATTCAGGAGAATAGAAAATTTTGAAAGATATTGAGTAGAGTGTGAAGGAGTTTGAGCAGAGTGTGTAGAAGTTTTTTTGTGCCTAAATGGAACTTTCATCAGGATTTTGTAGAAGCTAATTTCTCAATTCAACCTCATGAGATGGATTTAATCTTATTTTCCTATGTAAGGCAGTGAGCCTTCCTCTGAGCAATGAGATCTAGGTAGTGTTTCTAAATGCATGTGCATTCCCTATTCATTTCTTTCATTATACTTCTAATAGGGTATAATCTTGTGGACTAGCATCGACCATGGTTTTACCCTAATAGGGTTTCCACATATAAAAATCTTTGTGTTCATGTGTCTTTGATGTGTTATTGTTTTATGCTTCCACTATTAATTATCAGATCTGTGATTAAAGGTTGTTTAAAGTTAAATAAGTCTTGATTTTATGACAATTGATCACTCCCCCTCTTAGTTGTCTACTCTTGTTTTTCCAAAAATTGGTATCAGAGTGGGTTTCTCTGAAGGAAAAGCTTAATATCTTGAGGTGATCCAAGATGACATCTTACAAGAAGGATAGTCCTAGATTCGATGGAGAGAACTACACTCTATGGAAAATTAGAATGAAATGTCATTCGAAGTGTATTGGTGAGCCTTTTTGTAAGATTACAAAGAATGCATATACTATTCCTCAGATTGGTCCCTCTACTCCTAATGAAATAAAAGAAGTTGAAACAAATACCAGGGCTATTGAAGCATTATTGAGTGATTTGACAAATTGAAAGATGAAAAATGCGATAGGTCTCAAGATTGCACATGAGATCTGGAAAAAGTTGGAAACATTGTATGAAGGAGATGCACTAGTGAAATTTTCTAAGATACAAAGTCTAAAAGGAAAGTGGGAGGACATGGATATGAGTGAAGATGAGAACATCCTCTCTTTCTCTCAAAATGTAAATGAATTGGTGATGAGCATTAGATGTGTCGGTGGAGTCTTAGATGAAGAAGAGATTGTGCCTAAAATACTTAGATTTGTGCCTCCTTCCTAACAAAAAAAAGCTCATGATATTGATGAACTCAAGACAGTGAAAAATGTGACAAGAGACATGCTGATTGGAAAACTTGCTGCCTTTGAGTTAAGTGAATTTGGTGAATCTACTCATAAGACCGAATCTGCATTGAATACTACTGTATCCAGGAAAAGAAAGCAGAGATATGATCTGGGTGAGAGTTCCAAAAAGACATTCAAGTATGAAGATGAGATGAAATAGATTAAAGATGAAAAATAATTAGAAGAACTATAAGCATTGATTGTGAAAAGAGAAGCCAAAGGTAGTACAAAGTAAAGTTACCTATAAAATATTTTCTTGCAGTAAAATAGGTCATTTTGCATCAAGGTGTCCTGAAAGAGTCTCCAAGTATAAACCTAATAGGACTAGATTTCAAACGAAATGTTGTTATGTTGAAGAAGGTGTTACTAATGATGAAAATAATAAAGAAACTAGAAATGAAGATGAATGGGTATTCATTTCTATTAAAGAAAATGGTCAGGTGTCCATTGAATCTGCTAGTAATGTGAATGTTGAGAAGGCTCTTGCAAAAAAAATTTAAGAAAAGGATGAGCTGGCAATTGATAGTGGATGCTCACATCATATGATTGGTGAAAAAATAAATTTTCTAAGCTTATAAATCTATGATGGTGGTGTTGTAAGATTTGGAGACAAAATTTCTAGTGTGATTCGAGGTAGAGGCACTATTTCTTTTGGTGGTAAGCATAATACTAATGATGTTCTTTATGTAGAAGGATTAAATCATAACTTGCTGAGTGTTGGAAAAATGGTAGACAAGGGTTACAGTATTCAGTTCAAGGATGGTAAGTGTAGGATAAGGGGAAGTTCTTGAAATGTGATTGCTTCAGAAACAAAGACAAGAGGTAATATTTTTCACTTGAGTGCTGCTAGTGAAAGTTCTTTAATCACTCAAGTTGATGTAAGATAGTTATGGAATAGGAGGTTGTGTCATGTAAACTTTGATAGCACTGTCAAAATAAGCTCTTCTCAAGTAGATCTTCCTAAGTTAGTGAATCCTACTAACATTATATGCAAGGAATGTCAGATGGGAAAATAGAATAGAAATTATTTCTAGAGAAAGCAATATAACTCTAATGGAGTACTGGACTTGGTACATACTGACCTATGTGTTCCATCTAGAATTAGAAGTCTTCAATGTGAAAGGTAATTTATATTTCTTATTGATGATTACTCTAGAATGATATGGGTTGCTTTCTTAAGAGAAAAACATGAATCATTAGAAAAATTCAAAACCTTCATAGCTATGGTAGAGAATGAGACAGGCCAAAAGATCAAATGCTTAAGGTCAGATAGAGGTGGTGAATTCACTTCTTGAGAATTCAATTATTTCTATGAAGAGGATGGAATCCAAAGACACTATCTTCTCCCCAAACCCCTCAATAGAAGTTCTTTAGATCAAGCCCCCTTGGATGAAACCATACTAGTATTAAACCATACCTATAATGGAGTCCTTTTTACACCTATCAAAATGTTGATAAAAAACCAATTTTGATTTACGTTTTGGGGGATCAAATGAATTCATTTAAAATTTAATTTTTGTAAGTATGTAGTCCTTATTAGAAGCTTCCCAAAAAGTATAATTTTAAATAAATTGAATTTTTTTATTATATTTATTTTTTATTTCTTGTGAATATAGGCTTTTCATCAAAAATCAAGCTCTTTGTTCTGCACTTGTGGAAAAAATAGAATATTATTAAAAAAATTGAAAAATATGAGTGCACTAGATATTGAAGTCCTTGATCCAACAAAAAATAATAATTTTGATACATATAAAAAAGGTTATGTGTTATACGGCCTATCTATGTCTAAATTGTAATTGGTTTGACTTCAAAACTTGATTAAAGAAAAAAAATCAATAAAACACTAATTAACCAATTGGAAGCACTAGATATTGTTGTTACAAATATAAATTCAAAACACATTAGAATTTTATCCTTCATGGAAAAAAATTTATGCATTATATGGTGAGAGTCACTCCTTAAAAATGGTCTTTACTGAAAAAGCTAGTTTTTAAAGGAGATGGAAAAATAAGTGCAATCTAATTCCAATTTTTTTAAAAAATATATATATTTAGAATCTATAGACAAAATGTCACAAATCACTAGTTTGCATGATCTTCAAATTCTTCATGGTTTAGCTACTATAAGTGTTTGAAAGTGAAGATTTAGTTAGAAAAAATCAGTTCAATGTCTAGTTTGGCCAAAAATTATATACTAGTATTGTGGGATCACCCTCTTTCTCTCCCTCTTACTCATATCTCATCCCAAATATCTCTCCAAAAAGGTTTCTTGAATATCTCTCCAATTTTCTTTCAAAATTTCCTTCAAATTGTTGTTTCACATTATCTCTCCTCTTTTGACACCAATGGAAAAATTTGTTGACTCCCCCTTAGATATATGTGTGAAATGTTTTTTTGACTCCCCCTTAGGGAATTAACCAAAAAATACTACTATACCTTTATTATTGCAACATGGGGTTATGAAAACTTAAAAAACATGCATAGGAGTGAAAATTGTGAACTTGAGGATGTTGATCCTTTGAGATTTTGCAAGATGTCTTTCTAAGTAGATCTACCTTATTCCCAAAGCCTCTCCACTTCTACTAGTGTCCTATATTTTAATTCAATCTCCAATACATTTTATTGTCCTTCTTCGAGAGTAATGGGGTTGAGATTTATTTTTGAGATTTTATCAATAATGGAAAGGGTACTTGAGATAGGTATATATTTTATCTTCTCTAAGTATTGTAGCTTCACATGCTATTTGATTGTCTCTTCTTTTTGAATCTAATAGGCAAAGAATTTTTCATGTAACTACATTATCCTATTTCAAGTTTTATCATCTTTGGCTTGCACTAGATTAGATGTATATGATGCATAGTTTATTTGTGTTTCAATTGTACTCATAACATCCTTTATGCTTTGTGTGATATCCAACTATTCAATGCAATATGAGGATAAGCTCTTCACTTCTTCCCCATAGTCCTAAACATACTTCAAGCACTTTGTAATTTTTTTACATTCACTTGCACACTTTCTTATGATATTGAATAATTTATTTTCTACAAGAATTTCCTCCACTTCAATTTCAGTTTGTCCTCTTAGCTTGGAGGTATATTCCTTTAAATAATTAACAAAAAATTTAAAATTTTCCATAGCATATAATGATGCATAAATAATTGTACCAAGGGTTATTTCTTATAAGGCCTTTATAGCTTCATCCATATCTTGTGCATTCATAGTTTTGACACTAAACTCATGCTCATGTTGAGCATCACCTATGTTAATTATTTCTTCTTCAACAATGTTGACATAAGTATTCTTTTGTCCTATAACTTCTTGCTTGAATTTCCCTACAATTAAAGGGTTATCTATGACTTTTCTCTTCTTACTTGATCTCCTAGAGGTCTTAGAGGATTTTTTACTCATCTTGGCTCTAGTCTTATCCTTTATCCTTGATTTGTTGAGGTCTTTGAGGATGATTAGAATTAATTATTCATGGCTAATGACTTCTTCCTATAACACTTCATACTCCAATTTTGAGATCTAAATAGTCTTGGGTTCAATTGCTTCCATAATGCAAAAATTAGTGGAAATAAGAAAGTTGAGGCCTTTTAAGTATCATGTCACCATATTTCTAGGAATTCTCATCATTTCATTCATTCTTCTTCGAAATATTTCAAAGAATGTTGCAAGGGCATCATATGATCTACTATTTGATGTGTAGTAGGTTCTACAATATTCCAATTTACTTTCCCAAGCACTAGAACTTCACTTAATAAGTACAAAAGTAGATAGATTACCAATGTCCCATACTTGAATCTATGGTTCTTCTTCTCCTTAATCTCCTCTAGGTTCTCGAATAATTGTTTCCATAGAAATTCATAGAGGTCATAATCAACATTAATTTCAATCATATCTTGTTCCACATGAATGGTGATGGTAGAGAGTATATTATCTCTATTTGGGGGATAACTCTTGTGACTTGTGAGAATTGTTGCATACAAAGTTGGTATGTTTCTAATAAATTCCAATGTGAGTTCTTTTTGATCAAGTGTAGAACCTATATTTTCAATTACATCCTTGACTTTGATAGATTTTGGACTAGAACTAGTTTGGAGGACAACAAATTATTCTTTTCTCTAATTGATTCCTTTGTTATCATTTAAGGTCCATCAATCCATATGGATTGATCATGAATTATGCTTAGTGCCATTCTAGTATAATTCTCTTAGTATTCAAACTTTGGAAAATTTCACCACACATCCAACCTCTTCTCACTTATAGATTTGTTTTATGATTTAAAAGTGTCATGATTTTCTTCTAACTCTTCTATCCATAAAAAAATTAATCTTGCAAGAGAAAATTCTTCCATTTTCCAATTAATGTATGCTTTCATGTCTTCATTAGCTAAAGCCCCATAGGAAGTGTGAGAGAATTCACCTAAGGTATCATCTAGCAAACCTTTAGAAAAATGTCTTTTAAGCATAGGTTGTGGTCTTTGTGAGATGTCTACAACTTTTGGAGTATCCATTACATTTAAATTATTTTCAAAGAATAGTCCTGAAAGATTGGAACATGTAGGAATTTCAAAATACCTCTTAGTTAGCTCAACAAAGTAGGATTTTTATGTTCATTCATTAGGAGACAAGTTGAACCCTTCAATTTCATTTTTTTCTCTATTCTTCCCCTTTGAATTCTTTTAATTAAATCAATCTTCCTTAGAAAAATTTCATTTAACTCTTTAATTTCACCTAACTTTGTAATAAATGATTCATACCAAAAAGTTGATAACCTTGAAACTATGTGGACAACCATCTTATCAAGATTTGAAAATATCTACATTAGTATATTTTATTCTACATTTTTCTTCCATAGATCAAGAATTTTATTACCCATGACATATCTTTGTGTTATATCTCAAACACCTCTTTTTTGGTGGGGAGATGGGATTTTCAGTAAATCTCCCCCAAAGCCACAACTCGTGGCCTAGTTATTAGAGAAAACATCTACATCGGAGATTGGTATAAATTCTCCCTTAACCTTAGTATTTTCTTCCTTTCTCCATATATTTTCTAGTTCCCATTTCACTTCATCCAGATTAGTCTTCTTAACTGGTCCATTCTTCTTCATCGAATCTTTCTTGTGATTTGATTTCTACAAAATTTAGTAATATGTCTAGGCTTTTTGTAATTTTTCATGTGATATTTCTTTTATCATTATTCCTTCCATTCATTTTGGATCTATATTGATTATATTTGTGTCCAAATCCATAGCATGTATAGCAGTAACCATTGAAAGATTGAATCATGCTACCATTGTTGTATCTATTCATCATTTGACTTTTGCATTCATTTTCTTTATGTCCAAAAATTTTGCATGTAAAACACCAGCCAATAAAGGATGGAGTATTTTTATTCATTGTGATTCTACATTCCATTTCTCTATGTCCAATTTTTTTATAAAAATAGCAAAAAGCATTGAAAGATTAGTACATTTGAGCATTTGGTTGTCTGATAGGGATTCTTCTAGCATGGCTTCTTTTATTCCATACATTTTTATTGGTCTTTTCGTATTCAATCTTCTGTGGTTCATTGATATTCTTTGCATTAGATGTCTAATTTTTTGAGCTTTCTCCTTTTTCAAATCCCAAACCTTTTTCTATCTCTAGATGCTTTCTAATCTACAATTAGTTCATCAAGCATTGTAGAACTTGTTTTGGATTTTTCTTCATGAATTCTTTCTTTCTCTAGATCTAATCTCAGATATATCACTTTTTATTTAAGTCTTGTGCATTTATCAATCTTTCTTTTTACCATTTCATTCATACATTCATCAATGATTTTCTTTTCTTGCACTTGCGATTTTAATCAATTGATGTTGTCATTTTATTGCCTCAATTGTTCATTAACTTCCTTATACCTCTCTCTAAATTTCTTGATCTTCTCTCATAGTTTTTTGATGGACACATTTTCCTCTTTTAGGTTTTTATTTAGATCTCTATTTTCATCTTCAACTTTATTAAGATCTTCAAAAGCAATTTTGAATTCTCCATATTTTTCTAACACAATATTCTTCTATGTATTCAATAGCAAGAATCTCTTCTGAAGGAATAAGATACTTTCTATTAGCCATGTGTTCAAACTCCAAGATCATCCCAAAGTGGTTAATATCCTTCAACGGATCCAAGCTCTTATACCAATTATGGAACACCCAAAATACTAAGATGGGGGTGAATCAATATTATTTTAAACCAATTAAGAATAGTCCATCCTTATCAGAATAACCATAACTACAATGGTGCAATAAATAATGAATACATCCACAAGATCACATGACACATGAACAATATAATTTTTACATGGAAAACCTTGAAAGGCAAAAGCCATGGCGAGGGTTAGCTCACAATATGTTATATTTAGATATAGTATATTACAAAAAAATCACTTCTAGGTAGAATCACTATGCAAGTGAACTCACTCCCCATAGAGAAAAAAGAAGGAACAAATAAGGGGTGCCTATACATCCTATTTGAACTAAAAGAATAGAATTTATCATATGCTAGATTACAATTCCAATGAAGTACAAAATGATCTTCACACTAATTTGAATCAATAGTTTTCTTTATTCATAGTTTTCTGAATTCTAGATCACACACATGTAGGTGAAGCACTAGATACATTTCATATATCTTTCAACACTCACATACAATTTTCTATCTCTTTATCATCTTATGATTCTCAACTTTGACACTCACCACAGTAGAACCTTTGAAGTTAAACTCCTATATATATCCATATCAACTATAACTTCAATTAGGTCATCCTAATTAGAAGTAACACACAAAATTAAGCATGTCATCCTCAAAATATTTTATCCTTACTTCATGGCTTAGTTAGAAATTCAATTTACATCAAGATAGGTTGGAATGTACCTAATATAAATCCCACATATGCTAAAATTATTTGATTTTCCTTCATAAAAAAGAAAAGGTGTTACGTCGGCCAAAAAATAGACCTAAACACAAAACCTTCATGTGTCCTTCAATAATCAATCTCTCTTTGAACTCCCATTCAGCCGACATAATTTAGCTTGTCTTCGTCATCACAAAACAAAACAATTATCATTGAAGAAATGTGGAATCTCCAAGACTAATACACTATACCAAAAGTAACTGCGATATATAGGGTTGAGCACTATTATTCACATCTTTCAAGAAACTTCATAGAATTTCACAAAATCTTGAATATAGATGCACCTAATGATCTCAAAACTATATCTAAATCATAGAGTGATATCTCCACTTGCGGTACAATGCGAACCCAAAAATTGACGCATTAAACCATAAAATTTCTAGAGGAAATAATTAGCCAATTTCCAGATAAGCCATACTTTTCGAACCAACTTGCACTATACATATGTCTTCAAAAATACTTCCAAGCTATGCTAGGATGATCATAAATTTTTTTACATCAATGAAAATACTATATCATGCAATATATATACACTTAATTCTGATGTTGCCAAACAACAACATCAATGATAATCTTCTAACTTCCAACAATAGGATGGACACTTAGGAGGTTAAGAAAAAACTATAACTTGAAGAAATATTATGGTTTCCTATAGAGTGATGGGATGAATTAACTTCATCTCTATAAAGGTGAAATTTAAAATATGGAAAAAATTATGATGAATTTAAGATTAAATACAAGGAAATGTACTTCACAAAGGGAATGAAACTACAATAAAGTGAAATAAAACACAAGGACCATGCAACAATCAGATTAGACTAGAAAAGCTCAAAAAACCATGTAATTTGATGAAACCCACATATGTGAAATCCCTTATTGTGTAGATTAGCCAAATATTATTCAATTTGATGTATTCTCACTCAGATTTTGTAGCATAACAACACTATTTTTTTCAAGGTTGCATGTTATAATAAAAATGGCTAAGTTTTAGTTTATGTGTTGGGTAGAGAAGGAATGCAAGTTAAGGATTTCTTAATGGAGATAAAGGGCTAGAAATCAATGATACATCTCACGTCATGATATTTTTCCAAGTGATATCACAAGGAGAGGTTAGAGTGAGATGACCTCCCAAGCCTCAAGATTGTGAAAAGTATCATAATGAGAGACCTTGTGAGGGACATGATACCTTAGAAGGTACCATAGGTGGATGGGGAGGATCATAGTAATAAATAACTTCCTTTCCCTATATCTGTAATGTATGACAAGGAAAGGAATAAAAAATAAATAAATTCATTAAGAGTACCTTTATGAAAAGGAACCATGTGAGGTGCCTTTCCCAAAAGGAAAAGCCTTTAAGGTTACAAGGACATGGAGGGTGCACATTGAAGAAAAGGGGAGTAGACCTTTCCTTAATCTATGATTAAGGGTAGGTTCAGGGGATTAGGATTGGGATTAGGACTAATGATTAGAGGCAAGTGGGAAAAGATGGAAGCTGTAACATTTGAAAAGAGAAAATAGAGAAGAATTAAACAATTTTTATTTAATTCATGTGAGGGCATGTGAAGGTAAACTAAATAAGTATAAATATTTATTGACTTTAGGGGAAGAAAGGGGTAAAGTACAGTAAATATGGTGAGTAATTAAACTAGTCAATTAATTTAAGGCTTAAAACGAATTAGGATGTAAATAGGTAATATTAATTAAATAATAGGATATTATTTAATTAACATGGATGATGGGGAATTTGGAAAATTAAGGATAAATTGAACTAACACAAGTGGTTAATTTTAGGTTTCTACTTGTTTGGCCTCTTTGAAATACTATGAAAGTAATGATGTTTCAAAGAAAAATAAAATATAGTTGATGTGAAGAAAGGACCAAATCGTAAGATGTCCTAGTGTGAGTAGGTAGAATAAAAATAATGTTGATAGGTGATGCCCATCATGAGGGTTTTAATGAAAAAATGTGCCCATGTGGCTTCTCAAAAGATGAAAATAATTGAAAAGGGAATATTCATGAAGAAAAATGGGGAAGAAAGGTGAATGAATAGAAGAAAGAAAAGGTGCGGGGAAGACATGGGAGCAAAAGAAGTGATTAGGGTAATACAAATAATTTATGGGATAATTATAATTCATTTTCACCTAACCACCTAAGAGATTGAGAAAAAAAGTTTAAAAAAACACAAGAGAAAATGGCTCATGTACACCAATACATTTAGGAGAATGAGTGAGGGAAACATGATGATTAGAGGGGTTAGGTGGTTTCATACACTCATTTGAAGCTTCCATATACCTTATAATTTTTTTTTATTATAGATAGTTTCTTTTTGGGGAGAAATCCTTGTAACATTATTGGGAAGATCTACCTATAGAGGGATGATTATGTTAGGAAGGCGTAGATACAAACTAGTTGAGAAGATGCACCAAAAATAGGGAAAATTTGTGAAAGGAGTGATGGATGTTCCTAAGATGAGTGGATGTGTGAATTTTATGCCAGATCTACTAAGGTATGAGTAGATCCATGGATATTGGAAGATCTACTGAGGGATGTGTGATTCCTCTCCAAAGGGAAAGATCTAGTATGGAATAGGTGGATTAACTCCAAAGGGGAGGATCCACTA
The DNA here is from genome assembly GCA_007115665.2 of Sequoiadendron giganteum. NCBI lineage: Eukaryota > Viridiplantae > Streptophyta > Pinopsida > Cupressales > Cupressaceae > Sequoiadendron > Sequoiadendron giganteum. Next base: position 568,926,342 of record CM021105.1, on the reverse strand, counting down.
TGGGATGTGATATTCTACTCCAAAGAGACATATCTACTAGAAGATGGGTGGTTTGGATCTGAAGGGGTAGATCTTCTAGGGAATGGTAGATTCTTCTCCAATGGGGTGGATCCACTAGGGGATTGATGGTTTTTATATTAAGGGGTGGATCTATTAGGGGATGGGTGGCTCCACACTAAAGAATCAGATTTACCTAGAAAGGAGAAGAGATGGATGAAAATAAGCTAATAGAAAACAAAATTAAGACTAACGCAAAATATTGACAAGGTGGGTGTGATGAATGTAGGTGTTCGTAATCTAAAGACTTAAGAGAGGAGATCGTCAATGCCACAATTTGTGTCAAAAATTCATGATGATGATGATTAGGCCTATCCCAATGAATGTGGCCTTAGCTAGATAGCATGAACTTTAGTCATTTGATCCCACCCACCATTAGTGATTACCTTTGTGGAGTGATGGTAATCATATACAAAAATATTCCATATTACAGTCACCTTGGAGGATTTATGGATAGTACTTAGGTACCTGATTAGAGTGTTGAGAGTGTCAAGGTCAAGCATGTAATACCCCTCTGTTTTGCTTCTTGTTTGGTTTTCTTTATGCTATGTTTGGTTGCAGTTACTTTGATACTAGATACATTTTGTTATGATGTTTTGATCGCTACTATTGAGCGACAACTATTATTGTAGGATGTAGTTATCTGATTATTGTTTCGCATGCATTATGGATTAATGATGTTGTAGAGTTAACATGAGATATTATTATGAGATTATTGGAATTATGATGGAAGTGTCAGTTTTGATGAGTGTATGGGTGAAGAGGACAAGTTCGCATCACTCGCTTGCGAGCGCTCTGTGAATCTGTAATTCCTTCTTCACGGTGTGTATTATATACTGGATATATTGTATGATGTTGTTTACTTGGTTGCAGGATTGCAGGTACATGACATCGACTCCACCTAGTTTCACAGGTTTGAGCGTGTCGATCCAACGGTTAAGTTGAACGGGAGATAGTAGCTAGGTAACATGTGTCAAGTTTACACCCTAGCCTTAGTGTGTCGTTAGTTGTGTGTGTCGAGTCATTGTCTGTCTTGCTTTGATGCTATGTAATTCTGAAGGATTATGGATTTGGAAATAGATACTTAGAATAATTGCATTTAAATCATGTTGATGGTTATTTAATTTAAATAATGCAATGTAGATAAAAGTTTATATTTAAATTAATTAATTATATTTAATTTATTTAATTAATTAAATTTAATCCAAGGGGGTTGAATTTAGTTATTAAATAATTAAATTAATTAATTAAACGTGATGCAAGAGAATGAAAGGAAATAAAAGAATTAAAATTAAATTTGGAATTTAATTTCAACATGTGGGAATTAAATTGGAAATTGTAATTAAATATTTATTTGAGAAACTAGTTGCAACTTTGGAAATTAATTTATTATTTGAAATTGCATTTTAAATTGAAATTGAAATTGAAATTAATATCTAATTTGCACGTAATGTGAATTAGGATTGTAAAAATTGAAATTGAAATTAATATATAATGTGCATGTAATGTGAATTAGGGTTGTAAAAATTGAAATTCAAATTCAAATTCAAATATCTAATTTGCATGTAATGTGAATTAGTGTTGTATTAGGTATTTTTGATTTATAAAGAATACATGTTTTAATTTTAGGGCAGAAAAATCTTTAGGAAAATACATTTTTACAGCAGGAAATAAATTTTGGAAAATTTGCATAAGGGTTTGAACAAAGTTTGATTGTAGAATTGATTGAAGGAAAGATTGTTTGCATTTGTTGGATTTTGGATTGGATTCTTTGGAGGAGTGAAAAAAATTAAAGAAATCTTTGGAGGAGACTTGCATCAGAAATTCATCTCTTCCTGTAGCTTCTTGTACCAGGTTTTCCTCTTTGTGTTTTAATTTTTTGATTTTTTTTTTCAAAATAGTAGTGATTAAAGATTTGTTTGTTAAATCTGGTTTAGAAAACAAATTTGATATTAGAAGAAAAGAATTAAATAAAGTTACAGCCTTTGCTTGTGAAAATTCTTGAGTGGAAATTGTGAAAACCTTAGTTGAATTTAAATTATTTAGAGAAATCGATTTTGTTGTTATTGAAAATCAAACATAGAGATTGAACAATGAAATTTAGAATGTTTTTAGAAAATGAAACCTTCTATTTATTATTAAAAAACGGATTTTAAAATCTGCAGTATAGTTATATTTTTCATGGTAAAATGGTCTGGTTGCGTCGCCTATAACTTCACTTTCACAAATTGGGTTGTTTGGAAATTTAAAGGGTTTTTGTACTTTGAAATTTTCTTACCCCTGTCCAAAAATCGAAAATACCCAGAGCACAGTTTTTGAGTTATGATTGAAACATGAGACTGCTATTAAGTTATTTTCCCATGGCTGTTCTGAAAATAAAATAATAATAAATTGATATTTATAAATATTAATATTTTAGGTATTGTTATTATAATATTAAAATATTATTTAATAATATTTTATATTATAATTTATAATACTAAAGTATTATATTTATTTATATTATTTTAAATAAAATTTGTATATTAGATTAGTGGAATTAAAATTATAAACGTATGGAGAAATTATTGTTTATTTTAAAATGGCATGTTAAAGTTTAATTGAAGGAGTTAAATATTTGATTTAAAGAATGCATAATTTAAAATTTAATTGTGGAATTTAAATTCATATGTAAAAGGTCCAATTATTAATTTGGTTTAATTGGAAAAATATATTTATATTTTGGAATATTGATGATAAGGGATATTTTATTTTGAATTAAACAATTTCATATTCTGTAAAGAATAGAAGATATGTTAATGATTAAATATATTTAAATATATTAATTTATATATAGTATATATATATTGAAGGTATATATCTATTTGAGATAATAAATAATATTTTATATTATTTTATTCCGTTGTTTGCAAATTGGGTATTATTAGTTGTCTAAAAAAAAATGATTAGTGTATATGGAAAATGGATAGAGAAACAATATGTTATTTTATTAAAGTGACTGAATGTTTTAAATAGAAAATTGAATGAGGTGTAAGATTTGGTTAGGAAATGGAAATAGTTTACTTGCATGGATTTGTGTCACTTTAAAAGTAAATTAAGAAGTTGTTTTATTGATGAGGTAATCAATTATGTTATTTAATTAATTTCTATTTAGATTAATTGAATCGTTGTGATTGGATTATGAAAGAGATATGGATTTAGTATATCCAAAAGTAGTATCTTCTTCATGATTATCTTTAAGGATTTAATTCTCTGTATTTAGTAAAGGGAAGTAAGCTTAATTGTTTTAGATTTCCAATAATGAAAAGGGAAATAGAGGTTATGATTATTTTCAGATGATCTAGTTAACGTGTCTTTGACTTTGTCAACACTACTTATTGAATGAGTATGGATTTAGGAAATCCAAATATTATATTTGATTAATGACTTGAATGCTTTGGTTGCTATGTCGTCAAGTTGCATTATTGGTTTTGGGATTTAGTGTTAGTCCTAAATTATAAGTCTTCCAAAAGAACTTAGAGGATAAGGGTTGTTGAATCTTTATGCCATCTAGTTATTTTCCATTGGGTAGTGCATGGCGTCTTTTCAGTTTTACCCGATTTTCACGAACAGGGATGTTTGCACCTCCTTCGTTTAGGAGCGGATTATGGGATCCGTGTCTCTTTGTATGGAGTGACCTTGTGATGTGGTTTCATCTTGTTGCCTCTTGTGAAAGGAGTGGACTATGTGTTGTTTCCTCCAATATGTTTGGAGTGAGATCTTTTGTACCTCCTGTGAAAGGAGTGGACTATGTAATTGTTGCCTCCAAGATGTTTGGAGTGAGTTTCTATTATTTGTATCCTCCTTGTGTTGGAGTGGATTATGATCCCTAGTTGGTATGCACTTGTGGTTCCCTTGGTGGATTGTTTGGGTGTGTGTTGTCAAATAGAAGAGTGGCTTCTGTTAGGCGCCAGAGCCCAAAGAGGTAAATTGGATAACCTTCAGGAGTGATTTAAATAAGTGATAATTAAAATAATGTACTTAGAAGATTAGGACTAACTTCTCACTAATCAAGATAATTTAATCCTCTCTCATAGACACAAGGGCTTGTTTAGACTTGGGATGAGTGAGAAGGCCTGGAATGGCAAGATCAACTATCTTGTTCTTGCGAGAGGTAGTTGATTCCGCATGAGTGAGTATGAGTGTCAGGATTCGTTTGAGGCCACCAGGATTACTTGTGCCAGAGCCTATGAAGAATGCCTAGAGGAGATCTCATGACAAACCTTGCGATGACACTCTATCTATGATAACTGTTGTTAATTATTTTATGTGTATGGTTATTTGAACATACTTGATCTACTTTATGTTTAGAAGCAATGTGACGTATGTCAGTGATGTTGGAGTTGTACTTGTATTGTATTTGATTTCTACTTGTATTGTACTTGATTTGTACTTGTATTGTACTTGAGTTATACTTGATTCGTACTTGTATGGTGAATAAGTTGTACTTGTTAATTCATTTGGTTGGTTATAACAGTATGAGTCAGTTCGAGTTTGTCTTTGGTTAGAGGTAGTAGAATCTTTGTCCATGTTACTTTGTTACTATCTCCTAGCATGGGGGGTAGGCCATCGGGTACCACATTGGTAGGGTGGAATATGCACCAAAACCATTGGGTCCCCATCTATCTTCAGTACTTGGTGGCGAGACATCCAGATGGACAGCTTGCGGTTCTTGTTGTAATTTCTTGCATTGTAATATTTTAGTTTGTATATGATACTTTATCCTTCATTTGTAAGAGGTGGAGTTATGTAATTGTAATACATTTGTACTAAAGTCTCATTCTGGGAATGAGTGATGTAACTATTGGATTAAGATAATGTTTATGAGATTGTATCTTGGTTGATTATCTTATTATGTTATGTGGTATTCTTATGATGTATGATGTTTATTTCATAAAGTTCATAAGGCTATGGTTATATGTATTATGTATGTGTGGGTTTAAGTAATCCTAACCTTGTAGCCTTAAAGGTTGTTGTTAAATAGTAAGTGAATGTGTATGTAAAATGCACTTTATAAAAAAAAATTTGGTTCGCTTAAGATGTTAATTGCAACTTTCTTTAGGGTTACTTGGTGGGGCATTACAAAGCATGGTAGTGTTTGTAATCTTGGAGAGACTCTTCTAATTCATAGATGCTCCCACCCAAATAAGAGAGCTAGATATATAAAAATACATTGAATTAGAGTCAAGAGTGATAGTATAGCTATGAAAATTGATCAATGTGGTGTTATTAATAGACTAGAAAATTGTATTCTTTAGACTAAACTTGGGAGAGGTGGTAACAAATATTATTGATGAATATAGGTGATATACATGGGGAACATTTATTCTAGCATATATATTTAAGTATATTCACCTACTATTTCATGGAGGTAGGAAGAGCCTCACCCATAGCACCTAATTGTAGGTGTGTGTATGGGAGAATATTGTGATGAATTGATTGATAGGATAGAGGGTGGATTAGGAAAAAGAGGATCCTATAAAGCCCTGCCAAGTAACCCTAAAGGAAGTTGTAATAAACAACTTAAGCGAACCAATTTTTTTTATTTTTTTAAAAGTGTAATTAACACACACATTCACTTACTAATTACAACAAACTTTAAGACTACAGGTTTGGGATTACTTAAACCCACACAAACATCTACATAGAATCATAGCATTAAATACTTTATGAAATAAGCATCAGGCAACATAAGGATACAACATACATAATAAGATAAACATCCAAGATAAAATTTCATAATCATTTACGAAATCCAAAAGTTACATCACTCATTCCCAAAACGAGACAATAGTACATAAGTATTACAATTACAAAATTCCACCTCATAAAAATAAGAGGGATAAAATACCTTATACAAGTAGAAATATTACAATGCATGAATAACACAAGAGCCGCAAGCTGTCCATCTGGATGTCTCGGCACCAAGTACTAAAGATAGATGGGCACCCAATGGTTTATGGTGCATGTTCCACCCAACCAAGTGGTACCTGAAGGCACACCCCCCATGCTAGGAGATAGTAAGAAAGTAACATGGACAAAGAATCTACTACCTCTAACCAAAGGCAGACTCATATTGACATAATCAAACAAATGCAATAAAAAAGTACAATTCAAGTACAAAACAAGTAAAACATTCACATCACTGACATAGCTCACATTGCTTCCAGACATAAAAATAGATCAAGTATGTGCAGAGAACCATACACATAAAACAAATACCAACAGTTGTCCTAGATAGAATGTCATCACATAGTAGTCATGAGATCTCCTTTGGGCATTCTTCATAGGCTCCAGTAATCCTGATGACCTCAACCGAATCCTGGCCCTCATACTCAATCATGCGGCCTCAAATACCTCTCATACTAACAAGATAAATGACTATGCCATTTCAGGCCTTCTCACTCATCCCAAGTTTGAACGTGTAATACCCCTCCGTTTTGCTTCTCATCTCATGTTGTTTTATGCTTTGCTTGGATTGCAGCTACTTTGGTACTAGACACATTTTTATTATGATGTTTTGATTGCTACTCTTGAGCGACAACTATTACTATGTGATGTGATTATCTAATTTTATTTTACATGCTTTGATGAATTAATGATGACAGTAGAATTATCATGTGATTATTTATGAGAATATTGTTATGACGTTAGTGTCAGTCTTTGATGAGTGTATTGGTGAAGGAGATGGGTTCGCATCACTCGCTTGTGAGCACCCTGCGAATCCGAGATTTCTTCTTCACGGTGTGAATTATATACTGCATATATCATGTTGATTATTTGATTACAGGTTGCAGGTACATGACATCGACTCCACCTAGTTCCACAGGTTTGAGCGTGTTGATCCAACGGTTAAGTTGAATGGGAGATAGTAGCTTGGTAACATGTGTCAGGTCTACACCCTAGCCTTAGTGTGTCGTTAGTTCTGATGATTGAGTCATGTTGTATCTTATTGGATGTTATGTAATGTTTTGAAAAGTGATGTTTTTTTTAATAGTTCTTTTGAAAATTGTATTGGCTGGAAGAAATGTTTATTTTATATTATTTTAATGTTATGCTCATTGATTATATTTAAAATGATTATTGAAATTAAACTTAAATTATTTATTTAATTAAATTTAAATCTCAAGGGATTAAATTTAATTATTAAATAATTGTAAGTAGGTTTATTAAAGTTGAATTATTTAATTTATTAAATTTAAATCTCAAGAGAGTGAATTTAATTATTAAATAATTGAAAGTGTGTTAGTTTAGTTAAAGTATTTATTTAATTAAATTTAAATCCCAAGGGATTAAATTTATTTAATAAATAATAGTAAGTAAATTAATTAAAGTTTAATTGTTTATTTAATTAAATTTAAATCTCAAGTGATTGAATTTAGTTATTAGATAATTTAATAATACTTATGTTAGTGAATTTGATTGTTAAATTAAATTAAATCAAAAAGGGAATTTGAGAAATTGAAATTTTACTTTAAAGTCAAATTAGGGCCTTTTCAAATAAAAGAGAAAATGAAATTAACTTGTAAATTCAATTCTTGCATTTGAAAGTGAATTAGGGTTACATTAGTTTATTTTGGAAAATTTGAGGAAATGTTGTTTTATAAGTTTAGGGCAGAAAAATTTGGGGATTCTTCTCCCTTCATTTTTTTGATAGGCATGAAAATTGTTGGAGAGATTTTGATGAAAGTTTAAGGAATTATTTTCTGGTTGAGGAATTAAATTGAAAGAAGAGAAAAGATTTTGTGAAGAAGGTGGAGCTATTGGATAAAAGCTTGCTGGAAATTCTTTGCATTGTGGAAAAGAAATTGTGAAGAGTTCAAAGGAAATTCTGCATCAAGAAATTTGGTGGCTGCAAATAACCAGGTTCTCTTTTATTTCCTTGTTTTCTTGTTCCTAGTTTAACCTATTTAGTTTAAAATGATATAAAATTTGTAAATGGAGGATTTTTCTTGAAACCCTAGGTTAAACTTCAATATTTTGATATTCAGATTTATGTGTGTTAAAATGCAAACCTTTTTAGAAAATTTGTGGAAAAACCCTAGATCAATGTATTAATCTTCTTGTGTTTAGAATTATCTAAAAACACCAAGAAAAGGGAATGGTTTCATTTGCTATTCAGAATTTAACCTTTGTTTTGAAAGGTTTCAATGTTTGCAAAATTTATTTTCTGGTTGTTAACTTATTTTCTTCAATTTCTCTAGAAGAGGAAATTCTAAAAAAAAATTATATATATATGTTCATATACATTACATATACCATATTCTGAATATGATATATATAATTTATATAAACATATATATATAAATCTTTTTATGTAGTTTCTGTGAAATGTTATTTCGGCCGCCGTACGGGCCTGTGTACGTTCATACCCTGCGTACATATCGTACGAATTTTTGTTGGAGAAAATTTTTATTTATAAAAAATTTTTGATGTTTGTGGGGGGTTCGGCCCCCCACTTTTCTTTTGCATAGTGGGTACGCAGTACCCACTGGGCAATGCGCCACCCGTATGGGGGACGCATTGTCCAATGAGGACTGCAGCCCCCATTGACCTGGCCGCTGTACGTATGTACAGCCGGTGCAGGGTACGCCAACAGTGAAGGTACTGCGGACTGCGACAGGGTACGGGGTACACTGTCACATCCGTCACATCTGCCTTTGTTTATTTTTTTTTATTATTTATTTTTGTTTTGTTTCATGAAAATTTTTATTTATGATTTTTTTTAATTTGGTTTTTTTTAATTTTTAATTTTAAGTATTTAATTTATTTTCAATTTTAAATTTTAATTTGGTTTAATTTTATTTTTTATATGATATTTAATTTTTTTATATATATTATATATATATTCTTTTTATATTATATATTTAAATATATATGATATTTAATATATATGTATATTTTTATGAAAATAATTAAGTTATATATTAAATTAGTTAACCTTATAAGAATGATTTTTTTTATATAGTTGTTTTATCGAATCAAATGAGAAGGGGAGATATTTTTTCTTTTTATAACAAGTATTAGTTTTATGCATGATGTTTCGTTGTGGAGATTATAGTTAAATACCTTGTTGAACATAGAAGCATCCTCCAACTAAACAACTAGTTATAGTTAAATTTATCACTCTCATGATTTGATTCAGTTGAAAAGTTTAAGTTTTTGATGAAGAATTTATTGTTCAATATAAAGTATAGAATGGAATAATTCTTCTTTTGTTAGAAACATTAGATTAGGAACATGGTTTTAGAATAACCAAATGTAGTATTTTCATTGCCAATGCATGAGTTCATTGATGTATCTTTTAATGAGTTTTTTTCGTGAATGATTGTTGAGTAGTTGGGTTGTAAAGTCTTCCAGTTAAACGTGGGTCATTCCCTTGTTAAAATATTGTTTTGATTTTCCTTGGGTAGTGTTACAAGTATCTAGTTCCTCCTAGTATTGGAGTGGACTTCTTTGTGTTTGCCTCCTAGGATTGGAGAGAGTATATTGGTTCAATTCTGTAGCACTTGAGTAACCCTTGGAGTTAGTTTTTGTAGTGTGTTATCCAATTAGAAGAGTGGCTTTTGTTAGGGGCCGGAGCCCAAAGAGGTAAACCGGGTAACCTTCAGAAGTGATTTTAACAACTGAGAACTAAAGTAAATATACTTAGCATATTAGGATGTAGTTCACATTAACCAAGATAAGTTAACCTCATTCATAGGCACAAGGGTTTGTTTAGACTTGGGGTGGGTGAGAAGGCCTGGAATGGCAAGATCACTATCTCGTCCTTATGAGAGGTAGTTGATTCTGCTTGAGTTGGTATGAGTGTCGGGATTCGATTGAGGCCACTAGGATTTTCGGAGCCTATGAAGAATGCCTAAAGGATATCTCATGACAAACCTTTCGATGACACTCTGTCTAGGATAACACCGTGTTTTTTGTTGTGCGTATGTTTTCTTTAGCACACTTGATTATATTATGTCTGGAAGCAATGTAACCATGATTAGAGTTTTGACTTTATTGTGCATATGTGTTGTTGAGTCAGTTTGTATCAGTATGAGTCTACCTTTGGTTTGAGGTGGTAGGTTTCTCGTCCATGTTACTTGGTTACTATCTCCTAGCATGGGGGGTGGTCCTTCGCGTACCACATGGTTGGGTGGAACATGCACCATAACCATTGGGTCCCCTTGATCTTCAGTACTTGGTGGTGAGACTTCTTGATGGACATCTCACATTTCTTACTTTTGGATTCTTGTACTTTGTATCTCATAATGTAATGATATTGTTTTACCCCTCTTGTGTATGAGGTGGGCTTTGTAATAATCAGACTTATGTATTTGTACTCATTCCGGGAATGAGGATTGTAATAGATCCTTTGTAATTGATTTATGTAAATGAATGCTTTATCATATCTTGTTTCTTTCTATGATGTTGAATGTTATTACTTGTGTTATTTACTTTCAATGTAGTTTAGATGATGTATGTTAATGGGGTTTTAAGTAATCTCAGTTATGTAACCCTAGGGGATGTTGTCAATTTAGTTGAACATGTGGGTTTAATTCACTTCTTTTAAAAAAAAAAATTTAGTACGCTTGTTTAGTGTATTTAAACTTCCTCTAGGGTTGCATGGAGGGGCATTACAGAATGAGCCCTTGTGTCTATGAGTGAGTCTTAAATTATCTTGATTAGTGTGGAAGGCATCCTAATCATCTAAGTACATTAATTTAGTTATCACTTGATTAAATCACTTTTGAAGGTTACCCGGTTTACCTCTTTGGGCTCCAACGCCTAACAAAAGCCACTCTTCTATTCGACAACACACACCCAAACAATCCACCAAAGGAAACACAATTGCATATGAACTACGCATCATAACCACTCCAACACAAGGAGGAAACAAATAATAGAATTCACTCCAAACATCTTGGAGGCAACAAACACATAGTCCACTCCTTTCACAGGAGGTACAAAACATCCCTATTCGTGGAAACTGGGTAAATACTAAAAAGACACCATGCACCACCCAAGGGAAAAAAAATTGGTTGACATAAAGAAACGAAAACCCTCATCTTCTCAAATCCTCTAGAAGACTTTCAAATTTGGTCTAACGCTTAATTCCATATCCCGCAATACAACTTGACGACAACTAGAAAAGCATTCAAGTCACTAATCAAATCTGATATTTGGATTTATTAAATCCATACTCATACATTAGGTAATGTTGTCATAGTCAAAAGCACGATAACAGGGTTAAGTCAAATACTCATATAACCCCTTCCCCATTTTCTTTATAGAAAGTCTTAAAACAATTTAAACTTACATCCCTTCTCGAAATACGAAGAAAATAAATCTAAAAGGCAATCATGAGGAAATTACTAATTTTGGATATACTAAATCCATAACTCTTTCATATTTCAATCACAATGGTTTAATTGCTCTAATAGAAATAAATAAATAAAAATAATTGATTGTCTCACCACTCTAAACAATTTCTTAATTTACTTTTAATACAACATAAAACTATTACAAATAATCTTTTCAATTTTCTATCCAAAATCTATGTCTCATTCAATTTTCTATTTAAAACATGCAATTACTTCAATATAACAAAATATCTTTTCTCTTATCTAATTTACCATGCATTCTAATCTTATCTTTTCAAATCCCCATTCACAATAATATAAAACTTTTTCCCTTTCAATATAATTGAAATAATTAAATAAGCGCCTTCAATCTACAAATATAAGAAATAGCAATTTAAATAATTTAAATCAAATTCAATGTTTTCTTTAGAAAAAACCAACTTAAGTCCTCTACAAGTAAATATTTTCAATCACCCAACCAAATCCTATATTTCTTCTAGTTTTCCAACTACACACTATGTCCATTTCATCTAATAGTTTCCCTTTCCAAACTTTTATTGCATGCATCCAACTATTCTCATTAATTAAATAAACATTCAATTATATTTATTCCTACAATACATCACATATATTTATATATATATAATTTTATATTTATATATATATAATTTTATATATATATATATCTTTTAAATATATATATTAAATATATACTATTGTTTATTTTTTACTAAACAAATTATTTTAATCCCAAATGAATATATTACAAATGGTGTATATAAATAATATATATATCATATATATTTATATAAATATATACAATACATATACCATATATATCATATATAATTTTAATGTTAAATAACAATTACAAATCATTTCCTTTAATACCAAGGGTGGACATCACTGTGTGAACAAACTAAAACAAAATAATAATAAAATACAAAAAAAGGGTTTGGGGAGTGGTTGGCTATGGCCGAACCCCCGCCCCTCTTCATACACAGGCGGCCTTCCAAATGGGGTTGCGCTGCCTTCAAAGACAATGCTCCCCCCATACAGTGGAGGGCGCTGCCTTTGGAGGTAGTCGCACCCTCCATTAAGGAGCTGCGGTGGGGTGTGCATAGCACCCCCACCCAAATATTAATATAGTCCTACAAAACAGCGAATGAAATTCGCTTTTCTTAAATTCCATTTTTTTTTATATTATTTTTTTAATTTTTTTTAAAAGCAAAACGGAAGCGCCATATGGACGGCGAATGAGCACAGTATCAGAAAAACATTCATTAAAATATTTTAAATATATACAAGTTTTATATCTATATATATATATATATATATATATATATAAACAGATTTCAACATCAAAGGCAAATCGAAGAGGTGAAAATATGAAATTTTTTCAGAACAATCCAAAATCGATAGCTTTAATAACTAATTCTTTAAAACCATTTTCTTGCATTTCATAAACAAATAAAAGAATAAGAAAACTATGTTACTTCTAGAAGCTTGCAAATTTTCTAGTTTTCTCCACCACAATTTTTACAAGATTTAATAAATAAATTGATTTTCTACAAAGGTTCAAATTTTCTAAAACAAATCCAAACATGTTGTTTAACCTCTAAGTTTGATTTAATAGCAAAAACTATCCATTTCCTCAAGTAAATTTCTTATCCAAATAAGATTTAACAAACAAATCTTTAAACACTACTATTTTAAAAGCAACCAAGAACAATAAAAAACATAGAAGAAAACCTGGTTCAAGAAGCTACAGGGAAAGATGAATTTCAGATGCAAAGCCTCCTCCAAGGATCTCACAAATTCTCTTCAACTATGCAATGAATCCAATCCAAAAATAAACTCAACCAATATATACACACTTTCCTCAAATCGATTCTACAATCAAAAATTTCTTCAAACCCTTCTCTTCTGTGCAATTTTCCCCAAAATCTTTTTTTCAAAATCTTCTCTCCCCATGAATGAATTTCCACAACCTCTTCTCATTCATTCAACTTTCACATGTTGGCATAATTGAAAATATCTTCCACAACCAAATCTAATTTTGCATGCAATCTAAAAATTCTAAGATATCTAAATATTAATTAACTCTCACATTTCAAAAACTTACTTTGCATTTAAAATTCAATTTCAAATTCTAATTTAATTCCAAATTAATTGAAATAAAATCCCAAAATAATTAAATTCTCACTAAATGAAATAAAATTCCATAATGAATTTAAATTCTTTTCTTTCTTTTAATTTTATTGCCTCACATTTCATTGATTAATTTAATTATTTAATAACTAAATTCAACCCCTTGGATCAAATATAATTAATTAAATAAATTAAATATAATTAATTAAATTAATTATAAATTTTTATCCACATTGCATAATTTAAATTAAATAACCATCAACATGATTTAATGCAATTATTCAAAACATCTATTTCCAAAACAAGAATCCTTTTAGAATTAAATAACAATAAAAGCATGACAAACAACGGCTCGACACAAACGACTAGCGACACACTATGGCTAGGGTGTAGACTTGACACAAGTTACCTAGCTACTATCTCCCATTCAACTTAACCATTGGATCGACGTGCTCAAACCTATGAAACCAGGTGAAGTCGATGTCATGTACCTGCAATCTTGAAAACATAGTATCCAACATCATATAATATAAACAACATAAAATACACACCGTGAAGGGGAAATCATGGAGTCGTAGGGCACTCACAAGCAAGTGATGCGAACCCGTCCTCTTCACCAATACACTCATCAAAACTAACACTTCCACAATACATCAAATATTCTCATATGCACTAACATGTTATATCAACTAACATCATCATTACACCAATTAAAGCATGTAAAAAAAATCATTAGATAAATCAAATCACATCACGTAAAATAGGTCGTCGCTCAATAAATAGTAACCAAATAGACACACAAGATAGAGTGTCTGAATATCTAGAAACATAAATCAATGCAAAACAAGGAAAAATTGTGCAATCTAGAAAGCAAAACAGAGGGGTGTTACAGATCCAATCATCTTTATTTGGTGAGGAGGGCTCTTTTATTCAGATGTATGGTTCATGGTATATTGGATTGGTTGAACAAGGGAGATATCATAATGAAAACATAAAATCTTAATGATGGGTGTGAAAAGGATTTGGAGGCATCACACTAAATTTTTATCACTTGCTAACTTATTGAGAAACACACCAATACGTAATAAAGAGATTAATAGAGAGATATTGATTGGATAGGGTGGCATGCTAGTTTGATATGAGGTAATATTTTCTTGAGGGGACACAAAGGTTTGTGATATTATTATTGAGATTGGGGACTGGTAGCCATAAATAGTCCCTCACATAGTGAAAAATGTATTACCATAGTGTGGAGGACAGACTATGGGATAGGAAAGGTGGGATAGATGACCTCAATACTATAGATAGATATATGGCACAATGAGGCCCACATTGATGGTATATGTACCAATAGCAATAGGTGTGGGCAAGATGTACATAGTTCTACATGATCCCTTGAGGGTGATATGTAGCATTAGCAAGAGTTGGGGGAAGGAGGGGATGGAATTATCTCTAAGGAGATTATGGAGAATGAGGTCACAACTATGAGGATCTAAGGGAGAGGGAAATAGAGGGGGGAGGAAAGAATGGACATAGATATAGAGGCACAAAGATCACCCATCATGCTACCCTTGCAGGACATGACCCAATAGAGGAGGATAATTTAGAGGCATGACTAGAGACATCATAGAGCCATGTAGAGTTACATGGGGAAGTAGTAGTAGACACAAGATAACATCATGAATAACATGATCAAATATGATATTTTGTAGGAGAGAGATAGTTTGAAGGGACAATTGAGCATGGTACATGGGTATATCTTGATTGTGAAAAAAAAAAGAGACAATACAAGGTTGGTGCAACATGCCTATGGGTTAGAGAGGACATGGTTATAGAGATATTTTGAGAGAGAGATATGGTGAATACATAGGGGGATTAGAGGTGAAAAATTAAGAATTTTATCTAGCTAAGGTGAGAAAGGAGCCACAATATTATAAGATGTTATATGAGAGGGTCATACCAATAGAATAGAGGGTGCCTAGTTTCTCCTAGGAAGGATGATCAAGGATGAGTGTATCATGGTTAACATAATCATGATCCACCAATACTATTTTTATTGGGACACTAGGTGTGGGAGGAGGAGTGGGTGGATGACTATTGAGGTTAGAGGTAGTATTAGTCTCCTCGATATACTCATATGTGGGCAGTAGTGGATTGAAAAAGGATGGATCAAGATAGATTTTGGATTGATGTATAGGTATTATTGTATATGATGAGCCCTATGTATAGAAATATATGTGAATGTACATATATGTTAAATTGGTTATTATGATATTTATACATTTATGGTAATGTATATATGGAAATTGATCATATATATGGGATGTTGATTGCAATGGACATTTTATGTATATGTGATTTATGGATGATGTCATATGATAGAACATGGTTGATGCTATGTGATGTATTAGATGATATGATGTTATGATGATGTTATATGAGTTGTACACCTTATGTTAGACTAATAATTTGTGATGCAATATGTGCATGTGTATATGTGATTATTAGATGATGAGTGTCCTAGCATGTGTGATGTAGGATGGATGTATGATTATGCATATAATTATTTACAATTATGATCTAATTTATGTCATTAATGATATGTAATTATTATTAATTTATGAGAATTATGTATGAATATGGTAAACATAGAGATAAACCTAATGAATGATGTAAAATATGAATGCACCTAATAATGAACCTAATGAGAAAATACATCTAATTTGTTATAAAATGATAAAGGATTCTTAAATTTATAGCATCAAAAATTGTCACCATTGTTAGTTTCACTTTAGTTTTATGTCCCCCATATGTGATTGAATCTAATTATGCATCTAATTACCCATTTTGCAAATATTTTTGGAAAATAAAATATTGGAAATGAATTTATGAATTTAATATTCAGCCCCTAACTCTTTTGGACTTAAAAGGATGTCTCTAGTCTAGGGCACCCCATGCCCTAGGCCAATAGTTTCAGATCAAGATTTGAATATGTTAGTATTGGTATTTTATTACTTAAATTTATAATTTTAGTTTTTGGCTATTGGAATTTGAGTTCTGGGAACATTAGAAGAATTGCATATAAATACTAGTCATTTTATCATTTGAAATCTTAATGAGACCTAAAAGCACACTTAGGAATTTTGGAGAGAAAATTGAAGATCCTAAAATTAGTCAAGGGCATATTTAGTAGCATTGTTACACAACTTTCATCAATCAAGTTCAAGTTTGTAAGGAATCAAGAAAAGTGAAGCAATTTATGTGCAAGGATATATTATGATCAATAATACCAAATGATGGAAAAGTATTGTGTTATCCTCTACATGCTAGGTTCAACAATCTACTGTGTATGTGGGCTAACCTTTTGTAGGTATATCAAGAAATAAATGCATCCATCAATTAGCATGTGTGTGGCATCTCTTCTTCAAGGGTTTTCACATCAAGATAACATTATCATTTTTTATATATTAATTTCATTCAATTATTGATGTTTTTTCCTCTACCTAGCTTAGGCCATGAACTCTTGATCATCATCAATTGCTCTACATGGGTGTAGAAATACCAACATGAGGTTTTAATTAGGAAATCACCTACAAAACACAAAATTTTAACCTATTTTCATGTGTGTAGGTAAGATATGGAAGTTTCATCAAGTTATAGTTTGGGGAAACACAATGCAAAATACAACCTACAATCTAGAATTTATAGATGTGAAAAATAATAAAACCATTCTAGGATGAATTGTTCCCTTTTACTTGCAAATCAAACCAAAATTTAAGTCATAGGTTCATCATTGTTTTCATTTCTCAGATCTAGGTCAATTCAGCTACTTTAGATTTTCTTTTTTTTACTAAATTACATTTTAAGATCTAGCGTTATATACCAAATAGGCCAATTAAATCACACATCAAAATTTTCATCCTCAAAAATCAATACAACATAAACCATAGGATTTTGTCTCTCCATTGTGGTAGCAAGATAATCATCAAACCCTAGTTAATTTATGTTTAAATGTTGAGTCAGGTCAAAAGGAGATAATCATAGTTAATTGGATCTAGGATAAATTTTCCTACTCAACAAGAATAACAAATCCTAAAAAAAAAATGCAACTAAATGATTATGAAAATATTTAAAAGTTCTTAGAATATCAAATTCAAAACAAAATGTAATAAAATGATTAAATATGTTATAATAACAAATCCTAAATATCTTAATGCAACTAAATCATTATAAAAATGATTAAAGATGCTTATAATGATAAATACTAAATAAATTAATTCAAATAAATTATTATGATAATTATTAAATGGAAATATTCTAGGTGGACCATGAGTTAAACCTTAGTACATAAATTGATAGAAAACAAGACCTAGCTAGAGGAAAATAATGAAGGTACATATTTGAAAATTCCAAAATTAGGCTTAAAAAGGGAATCACCATAAGGATTAATGATTTGTGGATGGATATAGAGGATGGGTGGAGGGATGGATATTTATTGAGAAATTTAGTCTCATATAAAGAACTATCACGCATTGATCATTTAGTTTTATATGGCATGGGATATTATTCACAGAGGTATGAAGAACTAAGGTGACTTAATATCATATGCATATGACTAACACATCAAAAAAAAAGGTTAGTCCAACATCTCAATAAATTTTAAAGGGATTTTGTTCATATGATGCTAGAGAACCATGTATCCAAGTAATTACCAGGCGTAACACAAGACCCTGGAGGATCTTTGTAACACCCCTCTGTTTTTCACTTATGTTAGATTAAGATGCTTTATTATTTGATTGTTTCTTTTTGAGCAACATGAATTATGTGTCTTAAGAGATGTAGTTTCCTTGATATTATACTTTACATGCTTTGGTTAAAATAATGTTGGTTTATTATGACATGATTAATTGCTTATGAGTTTTATTAATGATGGAAGTGTCAGTTTGGTGATATTGTATTGGTGAAAGGGACATGATTGCATCACTCGCTTATGAGTGCCCTGTGATTATGTGATTTCCTCTTCACGGTGTATTTTATAATGATTTTATATGCATGTGCTGCTCATGCCTTGGATACAGGTTTGCAGGTACATGACATCGACTCCACCTGGCTTCACAGGTTTTAGCATGTCGACCCAATGGTATGATGATTGGGAGATAGTAGCTAGGTTACCTATGTCAGTTCTACACCCTAGCCATAGTGTGTCGTCAGTTGTGTCTATTGTGTCTTGGGTGCTTGTTTTAATATTATTTAATTCGGAAGGGCTCTTGTTTATGAAAATAAATGCTTAGAGTTATTAATTTAAATAATGTTGATATTTATTTAAATTCAAATCATACATTGTGATAGGAGTTTTTATTTAAGTTGATTAATTAAATTTAATCCTATGGGTTGAATTTATTTATTAAATAAATAAAATTAATTAATTAATTAAATTGTTGAGAAAATTGAAAAAAAAAAAAGGGAAATTAATTTAATTGTAAATTTTAAATCTCAATTTGTGTTAATTAATTTCAATTTGGAATTAAATTGAAATTAGAAATTACTTCAACATGCAAATGGCTTTGAGAAAATATCTGATTGTTGAGAAGATATTTTGAATGTGACATGTGTGTGAGAAGAATGCATTGTTTACTCTTAGTTGAGATATTATTTTTGGAAGGGGAATTTAATTGAAAAAAGGAGAGAAGTTCTCTACACGGGAGATTTTTGGAAAAAAAAAGGATATTATTTTCTGAAAGAGATTTTTCGTTGAAAATTTGAGAAAACTCAAAGGGGTTTTCAAGAATTTTTGGGGGTTTTTGTATTTTTACATCTTCTTGGAAGTGGTGATTTTGGAGAAGCTTTGGAAATAGATCTCTAAAGGGGAGGCTCTGCTTCAACGTTCGTTTCTTCAAGCTCCAGGAAAATAGGTTCCTTTAATTTTTATTTTATTTATTTAATTGTTTGAGAAAGATTGTCTATACAAAAATTTAATTATGTAGAAGCTATGCTCAAGATGGTTAATTGAGATTGAAAGATTGCATGTGCAAGAATTTTTGTGTTTTGATTATAGAAGTTTTAATTGTTTTCAAAATTTGAAAGCCTTTGTGTAAATTTAAAGGAAATGAATTTTTGTAATCTTCTGAGATTTGTGTTTAAATCTGCCTGTAGTAGTTTTGATAAATTTTATCAAGAAGAATTTTGTATTACTTGATTGAAATTGAAATCCTTTTCATAAATTTGAGGAAAATATTGTTTTTATTGTGAAAATCTATGTGAGAAAATTGTTTACCCAATTAAACTTTTCCCTGAATTTTTGTCTCAATGTAACTTATTATTGAATTCATTAAATATAATATATATACATACATATGTATATATATACATAACTATCTACATATAATATATATGTATATTTTATTGTGGATTTTAATTTTAATGACTACAATCGCCGTCTGTACGACATCCTGGAGTTATGGCGAATTTTAGAAATCGTAGTTCATTCTCTGATTTTAGTTATTTTTGCTTAGGGTTTATGTTATGGGGGAGGCTTGGTAGGCACTGCCTCCACCGCCGCCCCCATGAGGGGATGGTTGTGGAGAAAGGGCCTCCGCAAACCCCCTCCCCTCTTCCTTGCTACTGCCGATGGGAAAGGATGGGTTGGCTGTGCAAGCACAACGCCCCCTTCCCTTGGTTTTGTTTGGACTTTTATTAAAAGAAAACAACGAACTTTTGGGTTTCGTCCGCCCTTAGTTAATGGGTTTGGATTTTATAAATGAAATGTAAAAATAAACTTAATAATAAATAATATTATAAATAGAAATATATAATATTATTTATTTATTGGATTTATTAAATGTTGTTTTCGTTAAAATATATATTTATATATATAATGCATAAATTAGTATATTTTGCTTAATGTTTTTTAATATTTTAATTGGTTATTAAAATGTTTAAAATAATATATTTATTTTGAAATATATGTTATATATTTAATGAATATATAAGGTATTGTATATATATGAAATGTGTATATTGTGTGAATATATATTTTAATGTATAATTAATGTTTCATTATGTATATATATATTGTGCATGCAATTTAATACAATTGTAGAAATAAAAGGAAATGATTTTTATCCATGATCTAAATTATTAGAGAATGAATATTTCTGGCTAATAGAGAAAATAAGTTTATATAAGCTATAAATCTATTAATGGAACTGAGGTTTAGATAACTAGACTGGTTACTTCTGTTAAATAGGTGCATGTTCATGTCCAAGTTGAGAAAATTCTAAAATGAAGAATTCTAGTAATGAAGATATTGTTTTTGTTTAAAGAAGCATTGGATTAGATGCATGTAAATGCATGTATTAGGTGAAATTAAAATAGTGTGCATTTTTGGAAAAGAGAAAGTATAATTTAATTAAATGATGTAATTCATTTGAGAAAATAGATATTTTATTAAGTATAAAATTGAGGGAAGTAGATTAATAAATGGAATGATGTTCTTATAGTTGTCTAAGTTTAATTGAGATATTTGAAGTGTCGGTTAGTTAATTAGTTGAATTTTCTCCTTCATCTTTATAACGATTTTTATTAAATTGGAGAAAAGTGTGTAAGTTGTATTAATATTCTTTCATATCACTGAATGTGAAAGGATTTAGTAAATCCAAATCTTAGATTTAATTATCATGTTGATTTCCTATGTGATTCGTTTAATTCCAATTGAAGGAAACGAATATTTAATTAAGTGTATTTCGGGAATAGGTGTTTAAAAATATATATACAATGTGGTAATAGGAACAAAGGATTTAATATTTTAAATTGAGATAATAAGGGAAATGGTTAGTGTGATGTTTATCTTTGTTTGAAAGTATCTTTGTAATTAATTAGCTAATTTGGGACAATTGAGTGGTGTGAATTATTATAAGTTATTTCATTGACTGTATGCAAGGTTGTGATAAATTAGGTTGTTGTAAACATTAAAACTATTAGGCTTTTATGGTGTGTTTGAGTTATCTTCTGTGATATTTAGGGGTAATTGGAAAAGGGTGTTAGATGAGTTCTTGTAAGTCTTCCTATTGGATAATGTTAATTTGAGAGTTATCATTTCATGGTCTTGTCTTTTGTAGTTCTCTATGGTAGTGAGGTTTGTGGTTTTCAGTGTGTCACCCGGTTTCCACGAACAGGGAATGGTTTGTTCTTCTTTGAGTGGATTATTGGATATTTTTTACCTCCTTAGTTTTGAGTGGTGTTGAATCACATGATAACCATAGGAGGTTGAAGCTCAATGTGGGCCAAGATCTGGAAAGATTTTACGGTTAACTCATGTACCTTGAGTGACATTTCTCCTAGGTTACTGGAGTGTCATACTGCTAATTTCTGATTTCAATGTAATCTTGAGTTAGTGTTGTACTTGTGGTAGGTTTGTTTAGAGTTGAGTCAACCTGTGAGTAGAGGTTGTAGGGATTGTCCTTGTATCTGTGTTATTGTCTCCTAACATGGGGGGTGGGCCGTCGGGTACCACTTGGTTGGGAGGAACGTGCACCCTACACCATTGGGTCCCCCTTTGATTTGCATATTATGTTGCATGGTTTTTTAGTGGAGAGCTCGCTGTGGATTCTTTATTTAGATTAGGCCTTCTCTTTACTTCAGTTTAGTTCTTGTAAATATTATTCGCCTCATTTATTTTTGAGGTGGAATCTTGTAATTGTAATAGTTAGGTTTGATCTACCTCATTCCGGGAATGAGTATTGTAATCCACTTTTAAGTTAATGTAATTTGGAACCTGTTTTATTCTATCCTAGTGTTAGAATCTTTAATTTTTGTATGTATGTGCAATTAAATGAATGGTTAATATTTTAATAAATTCTTTGTGTTCAAGTAGTGTGTATGTTTTTTAATCGATGTTATCTTGTCACATTACCTTATAGGTTGTTGCGAAGTGTTGTGCATCTCCTTTCTTATAATGCACTTTTAAGAAAAAAAATTCTACGCTACCGCGTTGTGTTGCAACATCATTTAGGGTCTCATGGCGGGGCATTACACATGGTATTAGAGTGCCCCAAGTTCATACACTGGATCCTCTGGGTACATTTGTGCCCACTATGTTGTCCTTATCAATTTGTTAGTGGAGTGTCAAGTGATCAAATGTTCATGGCTTTTACGTTAGCATGATGTCCTCTGAGAAAGAGTGTAGCATGTAAGTAACCTGATATAAGGTTGTGGTTGGAAAGTTAAGATACCTATCCCATGGGATATGGAATTAGCTATTCTTGTGGGATTATGTATGTAGTTGTATTCCCTTGTAAATGTAAGAAACCAATAACTATATCATGTTTGAATGTTGTGTAAAATTGTACTTGCTTTGTGTGTCCTTGTGATGGTGATACTTGGTACCCATCCATGGAAGATTGTTTCATTTTGGTGTGGGATTAACCATACTATTGTGTGTTTGCATGTTTGTAACCTAATTGAGGGCCAACTCAGGTGTGGTTGAAAATTATACATAAGAGTAACCAAAAGTAGCTACTTTTCTTTTGGTTCTCTAGATCCTCAATCCCTAAAGGGATAGTAGCAATCACAAATTTCTTGGGAGGAGTGTCTAGCATACGTATATTACAGCGCAGAGCATCTCAGCTCAACCAATCCCGAGGAATCGTACCCACTACTTTCCCTAATGTTGGATCAAGATACTTGATCCATATGTGTTAGCCTAGTCCCCACAGATTTGAGTATAGCAGCATGGTTGTCAGTTATGCCTAGACATCCGTGGAGGTGATGTTTTGGCATTAGTGAGTTAGCCTCATCTATATGAGAGGTGAAGCTCGATAGCTCCATAGTGATATATCATATTGCATTATGTATATGTACCCTATTTGCATGTGTTCCTAACATGATGCAAGAGATACGATGCCACACCCTACTCATGTTCCGACATAGTGATGGTGATGATGTCATGTTACATGATGCCATGTGCTGAAACACGTGAAGGAACATTATGAGATTTTCTTTGTTAGCCTACTTGTGCAATGAGCATTATGGGGTCTCAAACACTTGTAGAGGGATCCTCATGGTTGCCTTGACCATGTTGGTTGGGTAGCATATGGGTTGACCCTAGCCACGTATACCTCTAGCTATAGAGAGCTCCTACGTGTGTCTTCTCCATGAGGTATCATGTGTGGGGTGAGTTTTGTGCATGCCTATTACCACGGACCCATAGACGCACTACCACATGGCATGCGACTAGTATGTGCCTTCTCTGGCTAGTGTATTACTAGGTAGAGTGTCGGCATTTTCTTTAGTCATGGATACACTCTAGTCATGTGGACATCATGCTTATTCCACATCACATGAGGGCTATTATCATTCTAGCTAGACATTTTTTCCTCCTTCCTCGTTGGTGGCTAGTATTTAGTCACATAGTGTTGTATAGTGCAATTTTTAAGATTGTGAACTTTCTTTGGGTTATTGATGATTTTTTAGTTGATTGTGAGGGCCGACACTTTGTTATATTTGATTGCGAGGGTTTAGCCACAATTTGTGATCTTATTTTCTTATAACCCTAGTGGTTATATATTTGATTCAGTGTTGAAATTATGTGCGTTATTGCCTTATTGTTGAAATGCAAATTTAATTTCATCTTCTTTATGAACTTGGTGGCTAAGCTATTTATCTTTGTTGTTTTCAATGTCGGCTATGTGTCGTATTGTGATTCCTCTCCAAGGTTGTATGAGGCAAACTTGGTGAGTGTGTACAAGGAAGTAGACATAGGAAACGTTGAGGATGGGGCTATGTGAGGTTGTTAGGTAGCTAGAACCCACTACTCACCTATGTGTGATGACTATCTCTTGGAGACTAATCCCCTTACACAACAAGAGACAAGTCATTGTGGTCTTGTTTGGATGGTCTCACCTTTCATGTGGTCTAACACCATCAAACCACTGATTGTTATGTTGATATATATTTGAGATGGTTTTATGTTCTTGGTTCATGGATTCTTCTATCATGGATTGGTATGCTACTTTTCGGTGTCCTGATGGACCCTTGTGTGACCTTATGTTGCTATTTCCTATGTTGTTTGTTGGTATGTATATGTATTTTGCATGTTTAATTTTGGGTATGGTTCTTTATCTTTGAGTTTCATATGTTAATTATGCCCCATGGTTGTGACTTCTTTCTTGGATGGTGTGTATAGGATTCCTAGAAGAGGTAGACGTAGCGTCGATCATCAAAACTCTACTTTTCAGAGTTTCCATGATGATGATGGTGAGGATCACTTGGGTCCACTGTTATGTTCTACAATTGGGGAGATTCTCACCCATCTTGGCTCTAGTCAAGATGGTGCTCTTCAGATTTATAGAGAAAGGGAAAGGAACCCTAGAAGAAATATTTCTGCTTTGGCAACACTTATGTTGAATATTTTGAGGGTGCATTCTGCACCCAACAATCGTTCTTATGAAGGTTCGGGTTGTGGAAACTAGATGGTTGGTGTTCCTTTTGGTGAGGTGCACCCAGTAATCTTCAGGTTTCCGGGTGATCGTCTTACACATAGGAGGATTCAAATTTGGATACGATCCCAACTACATCGCCTTGTCCAGTCAGTTTAGAGCACTCAAAGTGCAACAGGTAGAGGTACATGATGTTACAATTGTGGCCAACAGGGTCACTTAGTGAGACAGTGTTCTCAGAGGAACACACTTGGAACCAATGAGAGATCGACAGTTACTGAGCCAACAAGGAATGATGTAGGAAGGACTTGTGGAATGAGTGCAACACTTGATCATTGTCAGATAGAGCATCATAGTAGAGATGTGGAGATTATTGGAAGTGGACAAGTAGCTATTTTGGGAGCTCATGAAAATATTGCGGTGCAGGAGGCCGAGGAAGTACCTTCAGTGTTGTTTCCTTTGCTTTGATTCTTGTTATGTTAGGATATGTGTTTTGAGACTATGTGATTGTTTAGTTTGAAAATGCATTTGGCTTTAAGGATTATAACTATTAATATTGTTACTTTTATGTTGGTTTGTGTAGTGGTTCAGTGTTGAAACCATGGATTATGTGTGTTTGGTGAAATTTCATACTCATAATTTTTCCAGGCTTCTAGGAGTAAGCCCAACCCTAGGGGGGGAGAATGTAACACCCCTCTATTTTTCTCTTATGTTATATTAAGATGCTTTACTATTTGATAGTTTCTTTTTGAGCAGCATGAACTATGTGTGTTAAGAGATGTAATTTCCTTGATATTATACTTAACATGCTTTGGTTAAAATAATGTTGGTTTATTATGACATGATTAATTGCTTATGAGTTTTATTAATGATGGAAGTGTCAGTTTGGTGATATTGTATTGGTGAAGGGGACATGATTGCATCACTCGCTTACGAGCGCCCTACAATTATTTGATTTCCTTTTCACAGTGTATTTTATAATGATTTTGTATGCATGTGCTATTGATGCCTTGGACATAGGTTTGCAGGTACATGACATCGACTCCACCTGGCTTCATAGGTTTTAGCATGTCAACCCAATGGTATGATGATTGGGAGATAGTAACTAGGTTATCTATGTCAGTTCTACACCCTAGCCATAGTGTATAGTCAGTTGTGTCTATTGTGTCTTGGGTACTTGTTTTAATATTATTTAATTGGGAAGGGCTCTTGTTTATGGAAATCAATGCTTAGAGTTATTGCTTTAAATAATGTTGATATTTATTTAAATTCAAGTCATACATTGTGATAGAATTTTTTATTTAAGTTGATTAATTAAATTTAATCCTATGGGTTGAATTTATTTATTAAATAATTAAAATTAATTAATTAATTAAATTGTTGAGAAAATTAAAAGAAAAAAAAAAGGGAAATTAATTTAATTGTAAATTGTAAATTTCAATTTGTGTTAACGAATTTCAATTTGGAATTAAATTGAAATTAGAAATTACTTCAACATGCAAATGGTTTTGAGAAAATATCCGATTGTTTTGAAGATATTTTGAATGTGACATGTGTGTGAGAAGAATGCATTGTTTACTCTTGGTTGAGATATTATTTTTGGAAGAGGAATTTAATTGAAAAAAGGAGAGAAGTTCTCTACACAGGAGATTTTTGAAAAAAAAAAAAGGATATTATTTTTTGAAAGAGATTTTTGGTCGAAAATTTGAGAAAACTCAAAGGGGTTTTCAATAATTTTTGGGGGTTTCTGTATTTTTACATCTTCTTGGAAGTGGTGATTTTGGAGAAGCTTTGGAAATAGATCTCTAAAGGGGAGGCTCTACTGCAACGTTTGTTTCTTCAAGCTCGAGGAAAACAGGTTCCTTTGAGTTTTATTTTATTTATTTAATTGTTTGAGAAAGATTGTTTGTACAAAAATTTAATTTTGTAGAAGCATTGCTCAAGATGGTTAACTAAGATTTAAATATTCCATGTGCAAGAATTTTTGTGTTTTGATTATAGAAGTTTTAATTGTTTTCAAAATTTGAAAGCCTCTGTGTAAATTTAAAGGAAATGAATTTTTATAATCTTCTGAGATATTTGTTTAAATTTGCCTGTAGTAGTTTTGATAAATTTTATCATGAAGAATTATGTATTACTTGATTGAAATTGAAATCCTTTCTATAAATTTGAGGAAAATATTGTTTTTATTGTGAAAATCTATGTGAGAAAATTGTTTACCCAATTAAACTTTTCCCTAAATTTTTGTCTCAATGTAACTTATTATTGAATTCATTAAATATAATATATATACATACATATGTATATATACATAAGTATCTACGTATAATATATATGTATATTTTATTGTGGATTTCGATTTTAATGACTGTAATCACCGTCTATACAACGTCTTGGAGTTCTGGCGAATTTTAGAAATCGCAGTTCATTCTTTGATTTTATTTATTTCTGTTTAGGGTTTATTGTTATGGGGGAGGCTTGGGAGGCGCTGCCTCCACTGCTGTCCCCATGAGGGGACGACTATGGAGGAAGGGCCTCCGCAGCCCCCTCCCCTCTTTCTTGCAATCGCCCATGGGAAAGGATGGGTTGGTTGTGCATGCACAGTGCCCCCTTCCCATGGTTTTATTTGGACTTTTATAAAAAGAAAACAACAAACTTTTGGGTTTCGTCCGCCCTTAGTTAATGGGTTTGGATTTTATAAATGAAATGTAAAAATAAACTTAATAATAAATAATATTATAAATAGAAATATATAATATTATTTATTTATTGGATTTATTAAATGTTGTTTTTGTTAAAATATATATTTATAAATATAATGCATAAATTAGTATATTTTGCTTAATGTTTTGTAATATTTTAATTGGTAATTAAAATTTTTAAAATAATATATTTATTTTGAAATATATGTTATATATTTAATGAATATATAATGGATTGTATATATATTTGAACATGTAAATATATATGAAATGTGTATATTGTGTGAATATATATTTTAATGTATAATTAATGTTTCATTATGTATATATATATTGTGCATGCAATTTAATACAATTGTAGAAATAAAAGGAAATGATTTTTATCCATGATCTAAATTATTAGAGAATGAATATTTTTGGCTAATAGAGAAAATAAGTTTATATAAGCTATAAATGTATTCATGGAACTGAGGTTTAGATAACTAGACTGGTTACTTCTGTTAAATAGGTGTATGTTCGTGTCCAGGTTGAGAAAATTCTAAAGTGAAGAATTATTGTAATGAAGATATTGTTTTCATTCAAATAAGCATTGGATTAGATGGATGTAAATGCATGTATTAGGTGAAAATAAAATAATGTGCATTTTTGGAAAAGAGAAAGTATAATTTAATTAAATGATGTAATTCGTTTGAGAAAATAGATATTTTATTAAGTATAAAATTGAGGGAAGTAGATTAATAAATGGAATGATGTTCTTATAGCTATCTAAGTTTAATTGAGATATTTGAAGTGTCGGTTAGTTAATTAGTTGAATTTTCTCCTTCGTCTTTATTAATATTTTTATTAAATTGGAGAAAAGTGTGTAACTTGTATTAATATTCTTTCGTATCACTGAATGTGAAAGGATTTAGTAAATCCAAATCTTAGATTTAATTATCATGTTGATTGCCTATGTGATTCATTTAATTGCATTTAAAGGAAACAAATATTTAATTAAGTGTATTTCGGGAATAGGTGTTTAAAAATATATATACAATGTGGTAATAGGAACAAAGGTTTCAATATTTTAAATTGAGAAAATAAGGGAAATGGTTAGTGTGATGTTTATCTTTGTTTGAAAGTATCTTTGTAATTAATTAGCTAATTTGGGACAATTGAGTGGTGTGAATTGTTATAAGTTATTTTGTTGATTGTATGCAAGGTTGCGATAAATTAGGTTGTCATAAACATTAAAACTATTAAGCTTTTATGATGTGTTTGAGTTATCTTCTATGATATTTAGGGGTAATTGGAAAGGGGTATTAGATGAGTTCTTGTAAGTCTTCCTATTGGATAATGTTAATTTGAGAGTTGTCATTTCATGGTCTTCTCTTTTGTAGTTCTCTATGGTAGTGAGGTTTGTGGTTTTCAGTGTGTCACTCAGTTTCCATGAACAGGGAATGGTTTGTTCTTCTTTGAGTGGATTATTGGATATTTTTGTACCTCCTTAGTTTGGAGTGGTGTAGAATCACATGATAACCATAGGAGGTTGAAGCTCAATGGGGGCCAAGATCTGGAAAGATCTGATGGGTAACTCATGTACCTTGAGTGATATTTCTCCTAGGTTATTGGAGTGTCATAATGCTAATCTTTGATTTTAATGTAATCTTGAGTTAGTGTTGTACTTGTGGTAGGTTTGTTTAGAGTTGAGTCAGACTGTGACTAGAGATTGTAGGGATTGTCCTTGTATCCGTGTTACTGTCTCCTAGCATGGGGGGTGGGCCTTCGGGTACCACTTGGTTGGGAGGAACGTGCGCCCTACGCCGATGGGTCCCCCTTTGATTTGCAGATTGTGTTGCATGGTTTTTCAGTGGAGAGCTCGCTATGGATTGTTTATTTAGATTAGGCCTTCTCTTTACTTCAGTTTAGTTCTTTTAAATATTATTCCCCTCATTTATTTTTGAGGTGGAATCTTGTAATTGTAATAGTTAGGTTTGATCCACCTCATTCCGGGAATGAGTATTGTAATCCACTTTTAAGTTAATGTATTCTAGAACCTATTTTATTCTATCCTAGTGTTAGAATCTTTAATGTTTGTAAGTATGTGCAATTAAATGAATGGTTAATATTTGAATAAATGCTTTGTTTTCAAGTAGTGTGTATGTTTGTTAATCGGTGTTATCTTGTCACATTACCTTAGAGGTTGTTGCGAAGTGTTGTGCATATCCTTGGTTATAATGCACTTTTAAGAAAAAAAATTGTACGCTTCCACGTTGTGTTGTAACTTCCTTTAGGGTCTTGTGGTAGGGCATTACAATCTTGGTGGATACTACTCAAGGCACCCCAAAAAAGATAGCAAAAAAAGATGCTATGATCATGCCCATATTTAACCATTTAAGTCACACTGTGATATAAAGGATTGTGGTTATCTCATGTAAGTAAAGTATGAATCTCAAAATAAAGATAAAGAAAAATCCAAAAGCACCAATAAAATAATAAAATATCTCAAGCACACTTTACCGTAGGGAGGGTGGATGAGTTGACATGGTTTGATTTGAGGCATGATATCTCATGAAAACAATGAAGATGGATGGGATAGGACCTATTATTCTCATTGAAATAGGCAATCAAGATACATGAAACTATATGGGGCCAACATATTTTGGTAAAACACCAACTACATACAGGACACAGTTGACACAAATGACACAAGGATTAAACCTAGTGAAAATTATGTGTAAGGATGAACCTATATGGTGACACAAGACTAACCTTACATATAGGACACAAAATATATACATGAAGAATAATATATACAACTAATGACATCAAGGAGAATCCTACTTATGAGAGATTTTAGGTATTATGATCTCATAATATTCACAAGACACATCCTAGAAAAAATGAATGAAGATCAAGAATTGGGATAGAAATCAAAATCATCTAATGCTCAAAGACATATATTAGAGGATAGGTGAGAGATGGTATATAATGAGAGATAAGACAGTGATAGGTGGATGGAATGATAACCAAAGTTAGAAAAGAAAAAGTAGGATAATGGAGATACCACTTAAATATGGCACTTTTTTCCAATATTTTACCACATTAAATTATCCAAGGTGCCACAAAATTTAAATTTTATTAGAGTATGACTTATTTATCTCTAATATTTTATTTATATTTTTCTTTTTAATTTTTTTTCTTTTTTTTTTTTTGATAGGGTGGGATAACTCAACTATTTTAGGTATATAACTATTTGAGATGGATGGTATTGATGGTTCCATCCAAAGATTTAGCTTATATGGTATCTAACTAATATTTTTTGGAGCTATATTTTTTAGTAATAACATAAGTCCCTAGCCAATTACCCTCAATCATTCCCTTCTTTCCTCATTCCTTTTGGTTTCATTGATTCTCCTTAAGTATAAGATCACCAAGGTGAAATTAATAGGGTTTGATCTTCTTATTGTAACTTATTCTTAGCATGTTTTGATATTCTTGGAGATGATTATAGGAATTCAGATATCGTTCTTTAAGAACCTGTAGTTGACTCAAATGTGCAACCTAATACTCCTCATCATTCATCATACTTTTCAATGGAATTTTTAAGGATGGGAGGTATAATTCTATTAGAATGATAGCTTCAACACCATAGACTAATGAGTATAGAGTGCCAATGGTAAGGGTATGTATTCTTGTATGGTAATCCCAAAAGGTTGGATTTAGTTGGAGGTTCCAATCATAACTAGTTTCACTAACAAATTTCTTAAGGATTTTGATTAAGGTCTAATTAGTTTCCTCTGCTTGGTTATTCCCTTGAGGATAGTATAGGTAGACCAATAGTTTTGGATGTAGAACTATTCACAAAGCCTACAAACATGTTGGTTCTTGAAATTTCTACAATTGATGATAATCATGGTGGAAGGAATACCATACCTAAAAATGATATGACATAGGCTTGTAGCATAGAAAATTGTGCCCCCTTCAAGGAAAAAGTTCAATTTTACACACTATTTTAAAATATATTTAGTTATATTTCCATTCATGTTCCCTAGCTCTAATTTTCCTACCAACACAAGAGAATATGTTGATACTAGCTTAGAAATTTTTTTATCAATTAAACAATATCAAAATAACATTGACAAGTGCTCCCATCTTGGAGAATTCCTAATTATAGTACATCCTAAATACCTAAATTAATTTTTTTTGAGTGTGAAAGAGTTGTACAAGACTGCCCCACACCCTAGTCAAAGTATTTTTCTCAATAAAATTAATTTCCCATTTTTGGTTGTATCTAATTTCAAAGATGTAATTTCAAATTTGGGCTTTCACAAAAACTTAATCCTAAAAATTTAAAATTAAATGAGTCATCCTACTCTATAATTTATTATAAGTTTTACTATATAAACATGAATCATTATTAAGAAATTAAAAGGAAATAATAACAAGAAAACAATATTCTTGAATAATACTTTAATTATTATATAACTTTCCATGAAGAATTTCATTTAATTAATCATGTTTCTACAATGACTAGAGTTTGATTTCAATGGAAGAATATGGAATCTAGTTTTCAAAGATATCTTCAACTTCTTTTAAGCACATAATGACTAGTTTTATTTGTTCTAATATGTGTGATGATTATCTCTTGGAGGCTAATCACCTTACACAACAAGAGACAGGTCATGGTGGTCTTGTTTGGATGGTTTCACTTTATGTATGACCTAACACCATCAAGCCACTGACTGAGAGATATTGTATGTGAGATGGTTTTTGGCTCTTGGCTTATGGATTTTGTGATCTGGATATTGGTTCTTGGTCCATGGATCCTTCTATCATGGATTGTTATGCTGCTTTCTGGTGTCTGGATGGACCCTTGTGTAGCTTGGTGTTGATTTACGGTGATGTGTATTGGTTCATTTGTGTATTATGTGTGTTAATCCAAGGTCTTATGTTTTGGAGACTTGGATTGGTGGTTGTTTCACCATGTTAGTCTGTATGGATTGGCAGTGTACTTGGTCGAGTTGTTTATGGCTCAAGTTGTTGTTGTTTTTATGTTGAGGTTTGGAGTGGTTCAGTTTGGAACCCTTGGCCTTCTATGATTGTATGGAGTTTGCACTAGGTGTTTTGCAGGCTTCCAGGAGTAAGCCTGACCCTAGGGGGGGAGGATGTAAGACCCCTCCATTTTTCCCTTTGGACCGAGCAGTGTCCTGTTGGTTGTGCTGTGTTTTCTGTTAGTGATTGGACTGTGGTACTTGATTTCTAATTGATCTTTGTCTGCAAAGTGATGTGCCTGTTATATGTTGGCGTAATGGTGATTTATTCAGGTGTTGTTATTATGAATTAATGATGTTTCATGTTTGGATTATATTAATGATGTTAGATTAGTCAGTTAGTAGTACTGTATTGGTGAAGGGGACGGGACTACATCACTTGCTTGCGAGCACCCTATGATTCCGTGATTCCCTCTTCACGGTGTGTTTTCTATGACGCAGATATACATGTACAATATTCTATTATTCACAAGTTGACAGGTACAAGACACTGACTCCACCTGGTTTCACAGGTCTGAGCGTGTCCATTGCCAATGGCAGTTGATTGGGAGATAGTAGCTAGGTTTCTTGTGTCAAGCCATCACCCTAGTCTCGTGTGTGTCGTCGGTTTTGTCTGGTTCTGTTGAATTAAATGTTAATGTTCTCTTGCTTTGATGTTATTATATTGCAAGTTAGAAAAGTTAAATAAATGACTATGTGGTTAAATTGTTAATTTAATTAATCCAGTTATATTGTGAAAAATGTTATTTTAATTATGGATTAATTTAATGTAATTAATAAAATAATTAAATCTTGGATTTGATTTATTTTATTAATCTACTTAAATTAACTATGTTGAAATGAAGTTATTTATGCATTTTGGTAATTGTAGTTTTTCTTGAATTGAAATTAAATTAAAAATTTAAGAAAATGTTATTTTATTTATGGACTAATTTAATGTAATTAATAAAATAATTAAATCTTGGATTTGATTTATTTTATTAATTTACTTAAATTAACTATGTTGAAATGAAGTTATTTATGCATTTTGGTAAATATAGTTTTCTTGAATTGAAATTAAATTGAAAATTTAAGAAAAGGTTTAAATGTATTTTTGGAAATTAGAAAAAGGCAAAATTGGAAATTAGGGTTACTATTCAAAAGTTTGACTTTAGGGTTTGAGGAGATATTTTCTATTTGGCTATTAATTGGTTTTTGGGGAGAAATTTTGGGGCCATAAAAAAATGAAAAATGGAGAAGGGAAGAATTTTCTGGTTTTATGGGTTTTGGATTTGCATGGAGGAAATGGATTTTGAAGAGGAATCATGGCACCCTTTTTGGATCTTATCAAACTTCTGGAACCAGTTCGACTTCAAAGAAGGGGAAGGAGCTTGGATCTGAGGAGAAGGCTTGCACCATTTGGCCAATCTCTCAAATCTTTTGAAACAGGTTTTCTTCTTGTTAAATTTAGTTCATTTTGAAAATGATTCACAATTTGATTTGTTGTTTGGAAATTATGGATTTAAATCTTATTTGATTGCAAGATTAAATCCATGTTAGAATCCCTATAGCTTGTTCTTGCTTTTCTCTATGCTAAAAATTGAGAATTCTATTTGAGAAATCTATTTGAAAAAATTATTTGTTAAAATCTTTGTGAAATTTGAGTATTTTCTAGTTCTCCAATTTAACTGTTCTGTTGAAATTATTTATTTTTATATATATATTTTATATATACATATATAGGTATGCATATATGATTAACATATATAAAAACATATATAGAAAAAATATATATACATAAATTATTCAAAATTTATATTATGCTGGGAAATCGCCATTCAGTGAAGTCGAAATCCGCAGTGACAAACTAGGGTTTCATTTTTTCTTTCTTTGTGTTTGGGGGGAACTGTGGGAGGCGCTGCCCCCACCGCCACCCCCATATAGGGGATGGCTATGGAGGCCGAGCCTCCACGCAGCCCCCAGTTCCATTGTCTTCGCTGGTTGCGCCCTGCCTTGGGCTCGGCTGTGTGTAACACAGCCGGCGCCCTTAGGGGAGCCGACTGTGTTACCCACAATCGGCCCAGGGTATGGGTTCAGCTGTGCATGCTGGCCGCTACCTGTAACAAAACCATGGCCGCTGTCGACCCTTGCAACAATGAAAAATGCGGCACGAGAACCAATGAAAACATGCGCCCTGTTTTCATTTGGGGATTTAACAAAAAAATAAATAATTAAACAAATATATAATATTTTAATATCATATTTTATAATATTAAAATATTGTTAAATAATATTTTGAATATTATATATATATATATATCAAGGGGAATTAATTAATGGCATGGGTAATTTATTGGAGAAAATTTTATATCAAGATATTTTAGTCATAATATGGAATTTTATTTCAGAATAATTTATTTGAAAAGGCTAACATCGGGATGAAGGGTAATATATTTTTATATCGTGATTAATTAATTTTTAAATGTTTTATTTTACAAAAAAGTTGTAGATATTTTTTTAAAATGATTTATTTTAAATTGAAGGAGTAAAGGTTATTTAATTATTACTAATTGCAAATAAGGGATAATTAAATACTTGATCCTAGGTTATATTAGAAATAACGGAATTAAGATGATATAGTTTGGAAAAGAATAAATTGGGTTAACATAATTTGTTAATAGACGAATTATTAGATTTTTAAATATTTAGTTGTGTCATTTATTTTAATATATGTGTATAGATTTTTAAATACATATATATTAAAATATAGTTTTAAATGATGTTGAAGTTAAATGTAATAGAGAAACTTAAATTTAAGTTCAATAGTTCAACAGTTCAAATTACTGATTTGATTTAGATTTAAATGAGAAAATTATAAATCAGGTGTAATAGTCATATTGTGGATTGAGTTAAAACATTATATTTGGAAAGGGACAACTTTTTGATTTACAGATAATATATTTAATAGAGAAATTAATTAATGTGTAAATGAATTATTTCGGAAAGGAGAAATAGATGATGTGAAGTAGTATGTCTGAAATGACCAAGTAAATAATTATTTTAATAATTACCAGAGATTGAGAAATTAAATACTAGTTTAAAGTTCTCCTTATGTCGAAAAGGGACATTAGTAAATCTGATTTATTATGGCAACAATCTATTGTATGTTATTGAATGAAGTGGATTTAGGAAATCCGAAGAAGATGTAGTTATGATTAAATTGCTTGTTTAAAATGTTGATTTTATTATTATTGAAAGAACAATTTTTGAGATTAAATATTTGGGTTAAATGTTTTCCTTGTTTGAAAGAGGTGTTAATTAATTAGCTTCATTGCGTCATAAAACTTCTGAGTTATTTTAAGAAAGTGGATTTAAGGTATCCAAAGTTATTTTATTCCTCGCAAATGCTTGTGTGATTGATTCCTCTATGTTCATGTTTGAGGTAGTGGGTTAACTATCGTGGATTGTAAGTCTTCCAGTGGACCCTAGAGTTTGGAAGTTGTTGTTTGTGAGGTCAACCTTTTGTTAGTTACTTGGATAGTACTTGAGGTTGTGTCAATGTTCTACCCGGTTTCCATGAACGGGGATGCGTTGTGCCTCTTGTGAAAGGATTGGTTTATAGGAATAGTGGCTCCTTGTAAGGAGTGGTTTTGTTATACTTATTTCCTCCAGTGTTTGGAGAGGGCTTGTCTTATGTTTCCCTCCTTGTGTTGGAGTGATCGTCTTATTTGTTTGTTTGTTCTTGGGCTTCCCTTGGTATTGGTTTGAATGTGTGTTGTAAAGTGAGAGTGACTTCCGTTAGGGGCCAGATCCATGAAGGGTAAATTGGGTAACCTTTGGAAGGAGTTTAATTGAGTGTCATCTAAAGCATTGTGATCCATGTCAGTGATGTTATAGTATCCCTATAGTTGGTACTTGATTGTTTGTGTACGGTTTTTTCTAACATACCTGATCTATTATACTTGGCAGCAATGTAACCCTGTTAGAGTTGTACTTGGTGTACTTGTGATGTAATTGAGTTGTACGTGCATTGAGCTTGAGTTGTACTTGTGTGATTCGTTGTTAGTTTGAATCAATTTTGTTTTTCCTGTGTCTAGAGGTAGTTGGTCTTGTCATGGTACCATGTTACTATCTCCTAGCATGGGGGGTGGGCCTTTGGGTTCCACTTGGTTGGGTGGTGTGCACCTTACTCCGTTGGGCTTCCTTCTTGTTCATGTTGATGAGCTATCTAGTTGGAGAGCTCATGGGATCCAGTTACCTTGTATGCTTTATTCATTTCAGTTAATCTTGTAATTGTTACCCCTCCCTGTATTGAGGTGGAAGATGTAATATGTAATCATGTCTTTGGATTTACCTCATTCGGGGAATGAGTGTTGTAATCTTATTGTTAAAAGAGATCTCGTAGTATCTTTAATTTTCTTTGATGAATTTATCTTGTATGGGATGTATGTGGTCTTAACTTCATAAGTATTTAAATGTTGTGGTTTCATTTCTTTAATGTTGTTCATGGGTAATTAAGTAATCTCAGTCTCGTAACCTTAGAGGTTGTTGCAATGTGTAGCAAACTTGCTTATTAATTATACTTTAAAAAAAAAAAAAATAGTTCGTTTGTTTAGTAAATTGCAACTTCCTCTAGGGTTGCGTGATGGGGCGTTACAATGTGCACATTACTTTTCCCACCTTAGATCTAATTTTTGTTTCAAAAATTTCAATTTTTTTAGTGTACAAAAATCATGATTTTAGATTAGGTTGCATAGTCAAATGAATCCAACAAGTCCACATTAAGTTCATTTAATTTCAAAGTCAATAAAAGAACTAAATCCGAGGAATATTTTCTCTCCTTTTAGGTTTCTAGGAATTCTCCTA
Source organism: Sequoiadendron giganteum (assembly GCA_007115665.2). NCBI lineage: Eukaryota > Viridiplantae > Streptophyta > Pinopsida > Cupressales > Cupressaceae > Sequoiadendron > Sequoiadendron giganteum. The sequence goes on along the minus strand of CM021105.1, from coordinate 568,888,735 downwards.
CACTTGTTCATTTGGAAAAGGATTGAATTTAGTGATCTATGCATTGGTCTTAGGATCCCTTTTGATGCTAAAATTTTTGGCGAACTTGGAATATCCTACACCAGTTGAATCTTCTTATTTTCAATAACATTTTATAGATCTGAATTATTTTTTCTTGCAAAAAGCTATGTTTTCATTTGAAAGGAAAGTGTTGTTCATTAAATCTGGTGCAATTTTGTTCATTTTTTAGTTTTAAAATACATTAGATCTATAAATATTTTTTCTTAATTTTCATGAATTAGTGCATGATTTGGTTAAAAAGAATATTATTTTTGAAACTTTTGAAAACCCATTTATTATGAAAAATAATTGAAGTTTCAATTTCAGATCTGGACTATTTTATCTTAAATCTCTCCTACTATCAAAAAATCCAATCTTTTAGAGAAATATCATCCTAGTATAGGTTGTACAACACCCTTGACCTCCTAATTTTCACTTATATTTTAGGTACAAACTAATATATATATATGTCCCATGTAAATCTAAAATCTATTTCTCAAATTTATTTTTGTAGCAAATCTGTGAAGTATGTGATTATATATAACATTGATAAACAAAAATAAAAATTAGAATTCATAATTAATTTTGTAATTATCTTCTTGGAAAAATTACAACAATTTGATCATTTTAGATCTCTTCATGATTTTTTTTATACATATAACAAGTATCTTAGTCACGATTATTTTGATATGCTTTATTATGCCCTTGAGGAATTAATCTTTGCTAAATTGTCCACTAAGAATTTCAAGGTTTCAACATGTCAAAGAAAAATAAAATCAATTATACCACACCTAATGATTTACCCAACCTCAAACCAACCTCTAATATAAAACAAACCTATGATTATCATAGGATCATCATTGAACAAAAAAAAAAAATCCTACTCATATCCTAAACTTTACAAAATAATTGAATCAACATTACCATATGGGATAAAATGAATCTCAACAACAATAGTATCATGATGTTTCTCATACATACAATAGATAAAAAAAAAAAGTAAACACTATTCATTCCTTCAGCTATATCTTTCCTACAACCTATTGTTCCTACTACAACTCATTTTCCTCAACATAATGGTAAGGAGTATGATCTTGTACAAAATCTTCATGTTGTTGTAGCTATGATTTCATTGTGGAACTTAACTCAAAACTCACATATTTACCATATCATGCTTCAAAAGTCTTTACAAAAATTTGTACATCCTTATGCTAAACCAAATGATGTGGCAACTTTAATTGAGGGTATGAATTTGAGGAGCATCGATATTGTCTTTTGTCAAAATGAATTACCCCCACTTGAGATACAAAAAAAAAAAAAATGTCTTTATTATAATGGTTTTTATTAAAAAACATGTATTAGTCAACTCTTATTGATATAGGGTCAATTCATAACATTTATAGCATTAATATTTTAAACAAGTTGGGTGTGGATAAGTCTATTATTCAACTAAATGCTTTATCTATTTATGGTTTTGATAATGTGGGTAGACAACCATTAGGAACAATCACATTACTCATCAAGGTGGGTCCCATTATGTTACCTACCATTATCTGTGTCATGTCAAATGATCTCTCATATATTATTATCCCAAGAAGACCAAGAATTCATAAAATGAAATCAGTTCCTTCAACTCTCTATTGCTTAATGAAATAAATATACAACAAGAACATTTACATTCTATAATTTGATAGTAATTCCAAAAACTTCTTGCAAACTAACACAAGGAATACAGGGCCCTTTAACACATTGATTTCATCCTAAAATGTGGAACCTATACTATTTAAAATAAATATTAATGTGTGTTTACCATGAAAAAATTATTCGATGATGATTGGGGTTTATTATATTTTACACCAAATCTCATGAGAAAATATAAATTCTCACCCTACAATTCTAAAGAAGTAAAAGAAACCGTTATGACATCTACACAATCTTCCATAGATATTATTTAAACATCTAATTTTTCAACTCTGGAAAAAAGAAAATTCCAATTATACATCTACATATGATGAGAATGATTATGAAAAACAACCTTCTTGGAAAGAATTGGAGGCTATTTATGGGAGATGATATAAACTCCTTTCAAAAATTGGATATAATTGTAAAGGATGTGGTATAAAGGAACAATGTATTAGGGTCACCATAGAGTTAAATACACAAGAAACAACAAGTGGTCTTGGTTATCATCCATTCAAATCCAGTAAGGGTTCCTAAAGACCTACACTCAATGTGACCATAATAACACAAGAGCCTCCTAAAGTATCTCTCAATTTATTTCATCCAAAATTGATAGCTAACACAAGAAATAACATGTCATTGAATATATTTTAAAATGACGAGTTATTGGAATTTGTTTTGGGTGTTTCTAACAACTTACCTGCTTATCATAATGATCACAAATTTCCTTATTGTTTAAATACCAAATCATATTTTGGGAAAGAATCTAGTTTATTATATGATACAATAGATTCCAAAATAATACCCAAATATTTACCTATCATTCCATACTATAGTATACTACTTGTAGGAGATACTATTTTTGTCTTGATGGACCCATTGAATTTAAAAAAAGTTAAATTTCATCTAAAACAGTCTCAATTTTAATAATCAACAAGAAAACTCTAACTTATTACATGATTTTCTAGAACTATTTACATGGTCTTATTAAGATATGTTGAGCATAGATCCTATGGTGGTTACACATGATATGGTGTTAGAAGATTATGCTAAACTTGAAAGATAAAATATTCATAAAATGAACCCTAAGGTGGCTAGCTTTTTTTGTTAGGGTTGAAATTTAAAATCTCTTACAAGCTAGCTTTATCTATCCTATCAACTAATTACCTTGGATATGAAACATAGTTTCTTTAAAAAAACCAGAGAATTATATTTTAATGTGTTTATATTTTTGTGAGCTTACTAAATCATCTTTCAAAGATGATTTTCTCCTTCTTAAACATAGACAATATTATTGATTCAACTATAGAAAAATATTTATTATTGTTCATCCATGGAGTTTTTGAATATAATAAAATATTTATTAATCCTCAAGTTCAATATAAAACAATATTTATTACACCTTGGGGAGAATTTTATTAGGTTGTCATGTCGTTTGGATGAAAAAATTCTAGAGAAATGTATTAAATCGATATGAATTGAATATTTCATGATTTCATACATAATATTCTTGATGACTATGTTGATGACACCTTTTAAAAATCCATAGCACATCAAGATCTTGTCAAATATTTAAGAAAATTTCTAAGTGTAACATGATATTCAATCCTCAAAAGTGTGTCTTTGGTATGGATAGTGGAAAAATATTACATTTATAGTGTTACACCAATGAATTGAGGTGGAAAAAACATGATTGATGCAACAATAAACATTCCACCTCCTAAAAATATTTGTCAACCTTTTAGTTTTCAAGGGAAGATTCAATCTAGCTAATTTTTTTTGCATCAATAGTGGATCAAGATCTTCCATTTACTAAATTATTAATTTAAAGAAATCTCAATTTAAATGAAATGAATATTTTCATAAATAATTTGATAATTTTAAATAATATTTAGTTAATCTACTATCTTAGAACTAGTAACATCAATATGTCCCTTTTTTCTTTACACTTTGTCTTTATCAAATGCTCTTGTTGTGCTATTGGTGCAAGAATATATGAATGGTAAATAATGTCATATTCACTATATTAGTCCGATATTGAAAGATTATGAAACATGATACATGAATATAGAAAAAAAAAAATTGGTGTTGAACAAGACAACTGAGAGGAGGTGAATGAGTTGTAACAATTTTTTATCTTTAAGAACTTCCACCAAAGATTAGATCAATAATCTTTCATAAAACCTTTTACTCTACCAAGTATGATTAATCATTAAGTTCAAAAGTAGAAATTGAAAAAAATCACACACAATAACACTAGATTTATGTGGAAAAACTATTAAGGGAAAAATCATGGTGAGGATTAGCTCATAATATAGAGAATATCAAAATTGAATACAAAGGTTCACTGCCAGAGAAGGCTCACTACCAAAATAGGACTTATTATCTAGATAAGGACTCACTGTCCAATAAGGGTTAACCACCCAGATGATTCACAACCATAAAATTACAATGAAGATAGAAGATATTTTTTATAGAGATAAAATAATCTCAATTCAATAGATATTTCCACCACAATTCACTTACACACTTGTAGACATGATTGAATGATAGATTACACCTTCAAATCACTACTTTCAGAAACTCAACAATTAGATTTTGCACAAATCTACACAAAATCACATCATGTGTACACATTTTTTTGCATCTATCTCACATCTATATTCATTTCATTCATATATATTTCTTCTTACACATACATCTTAACTTATATTTATATTATCATCAACTTTAAAACTCATCCAAAGTCTTCCATACACAATTTGTATTTACAAATTCAAGTTAGGTCAGCCTTAAAATATTCTATACTAGAATTACAATGAGAGAAACCCAAACACACTTTATGAGGATATAAATAAGTCTAAACATGCCTCAACATGATTCCATTATCTTCATAAGTAGTGTTAAACACAAGATCAACCAATACCTATGTAAAATGCCTAAACAATTAAGCACACAAAACTTTAACACAATCTAATCTTTCTAGATAAAAAAATTAACTTTGACACAACCTCTTCAACTTATCCTTAAAATCACAAGTCATAAGAATCTATCTAGAAGAAATTTAGAGCAACAAAATTTCTCCTAAACCTTAACCAAATACATGAAAAAACATAGTTCACAACTGGTGAACATAACTCATACTGCACAATGATCTAGAAACCCAAAACATGGATATATTAGCTTCTCACAACCAATAAAAATACCTCAAACCCTTACTAGCATAGTGGAAAATCTCAAAGAAAAACTTGAAGAAAAAATTGAACATCTACAACCTTTCTTCATTATAATTTTCTCAATATCCTCAACATATACAACCAATAAAGACATTAATGACAACAAAAACTAGTTAGTTAACTAGTTGACATCAATAAAAACACCTTCATACTTGCAACAATATCCCCTTTATTAATCAACTCTGATGGTCTATTGGTGGTTTTTTGTTGTTTTTCCACTTTTTCATTGTTGAGTGGTGCTATTGGTTCCCTATTGTTTCTTTTTTTTAATACTCTTTTCCCCTTAGTTTCTTTTTATTGGTCTGTTGCTAGTATTCTATGGCCCGTATTTTTGGTAGCATTTTGATTAAAATTTTGTAAAGGGTTCTGAGTCCCTTCAAAACTTGTTTGTCCTACTTAATCAAAACACATGATGTGAAAAACCATCAAAGACAACACAACACCTCTGAACACTACTTTCTTATTATTTCATTTTCTCCCCCTTAGTAGATAAATTTTTTCACATGATACTTTTTTTTTTTTCACATCTTCCTCTCCCCTTTTGAAATCAATGGGAAAGGTAAAAGATCTTTTACATTGATTTCCCCTTTCACACTAAGAAAAAAATATTTTTTCAATGACAATACATGACACTACCTGTACTCCACCTGAGACATAGCCACCAAAACATTAGTCCAAAAGAAAGATAGATCCATAGACTCACTAGATTGATGCATCTCCATATGTATATAGTTCAATAAAGGAGGGCAATAACCCCTAACTTCTCTTGGAGATAATTGAAAGTATCTTTAGGTAGAGCCTTTGTAAATATGTCATCAACCCAATCGTTCATAGGTACATACTCAAGTTTTACTTCATTCTCCACAACCTTCTTTCTCAACAAGTGGTACTTGATAGATATATGCTTTTTCCTTGAGTGCGTCACTAGATTCTTTAAAATGTTAATTTCAATTGTATTGTCATAGAAGAGAGAAATAGGATCATCATACTTTATTATGATATCTTTAAATGTTTGTTTCATCCACAACACTTGTGTATAGTAAGATGTTACATAAATATACCCATCTTCAACAATGGATAAGAAAACTAAATTAATTTTTTTCTTAACAAAGCCACCACTCTACAACCAAGAAAGAATGCACCACCACTTGCACCTTTTCTATCATCAAGACAACATTCCTAGTCTACATATATAAGCACTTAGTGTAAAATAAATATCCCTAAGATACCACTAACCATAATTCATACTACCATTCAAATATCTGAATATACTCTTAACAAGAGAAACATGTGTTTCCTTGGGGTCTTCATGAAACACATGTTGAGGAAACCTTTGGTGTTTCAAGCATGAATAGTTTTCAACATTTACATTAATATTTTAAAAGAGATTAGTATTTTGTGCCTAATTTCGGGGGTAATTGGATGTCCAACAGTTAGTTCGGTTTGAATTCCTTTTGGGAATATTGAAACAAGTTTTAAGGACATTAAAAATATAGAAAATATCTTGATAATGGTTGGAGACAAAATATTTTGAAGTTGGAATAAGAAAATTTTGTTTTTTATGTATTTTTTTAAAAAAATATGAGTTTCTTTCTATCTTGGCACAACCCATACAGTCACTAACTGATGGAAAATATGTGCAATTAAGTGGCCCATTGAGTTAGATTTAATTTGAGTGATATTGGTTAGGATTTCATTTATCAAGAAGGGAGATACATTTAGTTCGCTGTAATTTATCTTGTAGCTAGGGTTTCCCAGGTTTTGTAAAGAAAAATGAGTTATTGAAGGCCATTCCATTGTTTTGGATGAAGTAGATATGTGGGATGGGCCTGCAGGAGTGTATCATGATGTTTCTTTGTATTTCTTGGTAGGGTGGTAATGTGAATCAAGTATCAGACTGATCTAATGCCCGGTAGGGTGACTCATCCATTGTGAAACACTAGTTTTTTGAGGGGATAGTAAGTTTGCAATCTATTTGAGTGAAGACAACAAAATAAATTTTTTATTTGTGACTGGTACACAATGTGCATGTGGTCTTTGAGGCCAGGGAAAACATTTTAGGAATACCTCCTTTGTAAAAGAGGCCTAATTAGGCCATGGTGGAGTCAAGAAGGTCTAATTAGGATGGTACCTTCCAAAACAACCTAGGTTAGGCTTGGGCTATTTTTTAGAGCAGGGTAATGGGTATTCAAATCTATGTAGTTAAATTTGTGAAGAAAACTATATCAGAAGATATAGTTGAATAATTGTGTCTTATATGCTACTAAGCTACAACAACCTCTTAGGAAGAAATTCACCCAAATCAAGCAGAGGGATCAGTTTGATTAGTCAAGAAATGTCAAGAGGAGTTAGTAACCACCCTATCTTGCATTAGGTGGTATTAGAGCTTAGGCTCTAGGTCCGTGTGTAAAAGAAGATTGAAAGTTCAAGTAGCAGTGAACAAGGAACAATACAAAATGCCTCTAGAGATGGGTAGCACAACAATTGCTAAAGAAATCAGAGCCTCGAGAGAAAGTATGGAAGCTCTTGAAAGGAAGGAAAAGAGAGCTAAGGGTATCATTGAGGTGAGTGACCCTAAAGAGGAGGGTGAAGAGGAAAACCCTCAAGAAAAACCTCAAGAGTAGTTGGGGGCTGATGACAAGAAATTATTACAGGTGCTTAAGGCAACAAGAGGAGAGGCTCAAGAAGTGAAGATGGAAATACCTATGTATGGAGGAAAGATGTATGATGAAGAATTCATAGAGTGGATTGATTCTCTTGACAACTACTTCGAGTTCAAGGAGATTCCTGAAGACAAGAAAGTCAAATTTGTAATACCCCTCCATTTTGCTCTATTGTGCGAATAGTGTTCTTCTCCTTTATGTTGGTTTTTTTCTATTAGTGCTTTGACTATGGTACTTGGTTACTATTTGATCGTTGTCTGTAAAGCGATGTGATTGAGATATTTTGATGTGATGGTAATTTATTCTGATGTATCATTATGGCATGCTTTAGATTAGCATAAGTGGATATCTAAATTAATGATACTTTATGTGTTTGCTTATATTATTGATGTTAGATTCGTTAGTTGGTAATACTGTATTGGTGAAGGGTAGGAAATTATGTCACTTGCTTGCGAGCGCCTTGCGATTCTGCGATTCCCTCTTCATGGTGTGATTTATATGATGCAATTATACATGTGCGATATACTTTTGTTCGCAGGTTGATAGGTACAAGACATTGACTCCACCTAGTGTCACATGTTTGAGCGTGTCCATTATCCAATGACATTTGATTGGGAGATAGTATCTAGGTTTCCCATGTCAAGTCATCACCCTAGTTATGAGTGTGTCATTGATTTTAGTCGGGTTAAGTTGTTTTAATATTGTTCAATTGCCTTGATCTTATTAAATTGCAAGTTAGAAAAAGTTAAATAAATGGCCTATGAAGTTAAGTTGTTAATTAAATGAATCTGGTTATAATGTGATTTTTTTTATTTAATTTATTAATTAATTCAATTTAATTAATAAAATAATTTAATCTTCGATTAGATTTATTTTATTGATTAATTAAATTAATTGTGTTGATTTGAATTAAGTTATTCATTTTGGAAATTAATAGATATTTTGAATTGAAATTAAGTTGGAAAATTTGAAAAAGGTTTAAATTTCATTTTTGAAAATTAGAAAATTCAAAAATTGAAAATAGAGATATTTTGAGATATTTTTTGTTTTTTGTTTTCAAAAAATTGACTTTGGTGGTTGAATAGATAATTTTCATTTTTGGCTATTATGGAGATATTTTTGGATATTTTTGAGGATTATGGATTTTGCATGAGTTTTTCTAGAGAGAGGAATATTTTTGGTTTTGGGGTTTTTGGAATTGGGTTCTCAAAAAGGCCCAGTGGGATTTCTGGGAAGGAGCTTGGATTTGAGGAGAAGGCTTTGCACCATTTTGCCAATCTCTCAAAATTTTGGAACTGGGTTTTCTACTTCGTAAATCTATTTCATTTTGAAGATATTAATGTATTTAGTTGTGTTTCTTGTATAACCATGGGTTGGAAACTCAAATGATTTATGTTGGAAAATAAACCTATGTTCAAACTTGCTCAACTTTGAAACCTTTGTTAGAAATTATTGTTCTTCAAAAAAAAATTCAATAAGGCTGTAGTTGTATATTTGAAATTATTTTCTCTTCTGGAGCTATAATTTTGGTTAAAATCGAATATATTTATATATATCGTAAAATATATATATGTATATATATCTATTCATTTTATTTTGGGTTTTATTGTGCAATGGAAAATATTTTAAAAAAAAAAAAAAAGGCCCTGTTAAGAACTCGGATTTTGAAATCTGTAGCCCAAAACAAAAAAAAAAAATATTAAAAAAATAATTATAAAATTTTATTGTTGGGGATTTCGGCTGGGGGTTGCTCTCCACAGGCACCTCCCATAGGAGGCGACTAGGGAGAGCAACGGCCTCCACAACTGCGCCCCCCTGTCGGAGTTTGGCTATGGGAAGGCGCAATCCCCAACCCCAAACAACCACACCCAGCAACGTATGGGGGTTGGACTATGTAAAACACAATCCCTCCCACCACCCCCGTCCCCACCACCAAATACTTTGGTGCACCTCTCGATGAATCCGCATTTTCACTTTGTCATTTTCGGTTTTTTTATTTGATAAAAAAGTAAAATTAATAATATATAATATTATATTAATATAATACTAAAATATTAACATATATATATCATAAAATATATATATTAATAATATATATTATATTTATATAATATTAAAATATTAATATATATATATATAGCTGTGAATATATATAGTTTAAAAAATATATATATTAAATTATTGATTTAAATAATAGCATGATTCAAGTGTAATTGGAGAAATGTTAAATTACTATGTAATAGTCAAATAATGAGATGATTAAAATAATATGTTCTATCAAATCAAATATTAGTTTTAAAAGTAATGTGTTTTAATCGAAGAATTATTCGATTTTTCAAATGAATTATTTTTGGAAAGAAGAAATAGATGATTTGGAAGTGGTGTGTTTTAAATCGAGTAAATATTTATTTTAATAATATTTAGAGCAATTAAGGAGTCAAACATATGGTTTAAATTTCATCCTTGGTCTAAAAGAGATATTGTTAAATTAGTCTAATTGAGACAATAAACTATTGTATTTTATTAAAGGCAGTGGATTTGTGTTGTTTGTAAAAGTAATTATGGAATGGAATTGTTTATTAAAAATTAGTTTCCCCTTCTCAGTAATTAGAAAGGCAATGAATTATTTTATTAAATTATTTTGTTAGGGAAATCATCTTTTCTACTCTGAAATGAATTTAAAGGGAAATGGATTTAGTATATCCAAAATTAGTTAATTCCCCGCAATTGCTTCATGATTATTTCCTTTGGGTTTTATTTGGGGAAATGGGTTAAGTGAAAGTTAGTAATATGTAAGTCCTTCAGAGGATCTTTAGAGAAGGGGGGGTTTTTGATTTGTTTTGTCAACCTATTTTGAATCCCTTGGGTAGTGCATGGTGTCTAGTCAATGTTTTACCCAATTTCCTCGAACGGGGATGTTTGTCCCTCCTTGGGAAGGAGTGGATCATGTGAATTGTTGCCTCCAATTTTGGAGTGAGTTTCAGTATTTGTTTCCTCCTAGAGTTGAAGTGAATATTTTATCTATTTCGTATGCACTTAGGCTCCCTTCGTATTTGGCTTGATTATGTGTTGTCAAGTAGAAGAGTGACTTCCATTAGGGGCTAGAGTCGTGAGAGGTAAACTGGGTAACCATCAAAAGGAGTTTATTCATGTGACAACTAAAGCAATATAATCCATGTCAATAATGTTATGGTGTACTTGTAGTTGGTACTTGATTGTATGTTTGTGGTTCTCTTAGCATACCTGATCTATTATTTTTGGAAGCAATGTAATCATGTTAGAGTTGTGTTTGCATTGTACTTGTGTGGTAAATGTGATTGGTCATGTTAGTTGTATCGGTTTGATTTAGCCTGTGTCTAGAGGTTGATTGTCTTGGCTGAGAATCCTTGTTACTATCTCCTAGCATGGGGGGTGGGCCTTTGGGTTCCACTTGGTTGGGTGGCGTGCACCTTACTCCGTTGGGTTTCTTCTTCTTGATCGTGTTGTCGATATTTACAGTTGGAAAGCTCGTGGGATCCATTTTCTCTTTATGATTTTATTCATTTTAGTCAATCTTGTAATTTATTACCCCTCCTTGTTATCGGGGTGGAAGTTGTAATATGTAATCATGCTTTTGGATTTACCTCATTCGGGGAATGAGAGTTGTAACCTTATTGTTAAAAGAGATCTTATGGTATCTTTATTTTCCTTGACGATTTTATCTTGTATGGAATGTATGTGCTCTTAATTTCATTGGAAATTAAACATTGTGGTTTCAATTTTTTAATGTTGTTGTGGATTAATAAATAGTCTCAGTCTCATAACCTTAGAGGTTGTTGCAATGTGTAGTGAACTTGCATATTAATTATACTTAAAAAAATAAATTAGATCATTTGAGTAGTTAATTGCAACTTCCTCTAGGGTTGTGTGGCGGGGCGTTACAAAATTGGATAAGACAAAGCTCAAAGGACCAACTCTAACCTAGTGGAATTACACTCAAGAACAAAGAGTAAAGAATTTCAAGCCTAAAATAAATTCATGGGACCGGACGGTGCAAAAGATCAAGCACCAATTCTTGCCTTCTAACTATGAAGAAAAAAACCATAGAAGTTTGCAAAGCTTGAGGTAGAGAGAGTTGGATGTGTCTACTTATACAGAGTAATTTCATAAATTGACCATGTCAGGGCACATGGAGAATGAAAAGGAAAGAGTGGCTAGATACTTGAATGGATTGAGGGGAAAAATCTAAGATGAAATGAGTTTGATGACTCCTAGAATAGTGGAAGAATGCTTCCAAGTGGCTACCAAAGCTAAGGAGAAGATAAAGAGGAGGTTGGAAAAGTAAACCAAGGGCAAAGGTGAAAGTTTCACAGGTAGAGACAATTTTGGAGGAAAAGGCTTCTGAAACACACAAGGTGAACAAGGCACCACTCAAAAACAAAGTGGGTAAACAAGAGGGGCCTTTAGGGGAAGAAGGCCAAGAGGTAGAGGTAGGTTCAATGGACCAACAAGGGGTTTTAATTCCTTTTCATGGAAGTGTTTTGACTGCAACCAATATGGGAATCTTTCATGGAAGTGTCCAAACAAAAAAAGTTCAAGATACCAAGGTGGACAAAAGAGAACTCAATTTTTCCATGAAGAAGAAGAGGTAGAGATTGTAACTTCTTTTGTAGGACCTTAAACTCTCTGAGCTAAGCCAGAATCAGGGGAGTTTTTGATGATTAGGAGGAAGTTGATCAAAGTGCCTACCTCAAAGGAGCCACCTCAAAGGAAATCTTTATTTAGAATAACTTGCAAATTTTAGGGAAAGGTATGTAAGGTCATTATTGACTCTATCTCCATTTATAATATTGCATCCTTGGAAATGGTAGAAAATCTTATATTGAAAAGGATACCCCGCTCTAATCCTTAAAACATTTCATGGTTTAATAAGGGACAACAAGTTCTTGTGAAATAATAGGTTTATGTGGAGTTTTCTATTGGACCTTATAAGGATATTATTCTCTATGAATTTGTAACCATTGATATGTGCCACCTACTTCTTGGTAGGTCATGGAAATATGACAGGAAAGCACAACATGATGGTTTCAAGAATGAGTATCAGATTGAAAAATATGGAGTGCAGATCAGATGGGAGCCACTGTAGGAAGATAAGAATACAATCCATGAAGGACCTAATGTGATTATGGTGAAGGGGAAGGAGTTCCTAAAAATTTGTAAGAAGAGAAGATTGGGTTTTCTATTATTGGGAAACCAATTTCAGAGGTAGTAGTAGAGGACAGTGAGAAAGAAGTCCCAAAAGAAGTGCATACTCTTTTTGATAGGTATGAACACATAGTGGTGAAGGAGTATCCCAATTACTTACCTCCAATATATGATGTAAGTCATCATATAGATTTGGTTCCTAGTGCAAGCCTTCCTATCAAGGCATCTTATAAAATGACACTTGAACAAAATGAGGAAATTAAGAAACAAGTGCAAGAACTTCTAGACAAGGGCCTAGTGAGGAAGAGTCTCAGTCCTTGTGTTCTACCAACAGTTTTGGCACCTAAAAAATATGGCGAATGGAGGCTCTATACATATTCAAGGGCCATTAACAAGATAAACATTAGGTATAGGTCTCCTATACCTTAGATAGAAGACCTCATGGATAGCTTGGAAATGGAAAAATACTTTTCGAAGATATATTTTAAAAGTAGTTACCACCAGATAAGGATTAGAGAAGGTGGTGAGTGGAAAATGGCTTTCAAGACCAATGAGGGCCTTTGTGAGTGGATGGTGATGCCCTTTGGGCTATCAAATTCGCCTAGCACATTCATGAGACTCATGAATGAGGTGTTAAGAGATTTCATTAACAAATTTTTAGTAGTATACCTAGATGATATCTTGATATTCAAAAAAACAAAGGAAGAACACTTGGAGCACTTGAACAGCGTGTTGGGAAAGCTACATGAAGAGAATCTCATGATTAACCTCAAGAAGTATGAATGGATGAAGCAAGAGCTGATATACTTGGGCTTTGTAATCTCAGGGGGTAACCTAAAAATGGATCTAAAGAAGGTTGAAAAAATCCTTAACTGGCCTACTCCAAAAATAGAAGGAGAAGTGAGGAGTTTTGATGGCCTAGAAAGCTTCTTCAAGAATTTTATAAGGGGGTTCAATCACACCATCAAAGGAGAGAAAAGAAGTAGATTCTTTTGGACCAAGGAAGCTGATCAAACTTTTGAATACTTGAAACAAAAGGTAGCACAACAACCCATACTTACTCTGCCTGATTTTTCTAAAGTATTTACCATAGAATGTGATGCTAGTAACTTAGCCATAGGGGAAGTGATAAGCCAAGAAGGGAAGTCTATTTCCTTCTTTAGTAAAAAAATGAATGAGGAAAAGAGAAAATAATCATCTTATGATCTAGAACTATATGCCTTGGTGCAATCCCTCAAGAAATGGAGGCACTACCTGCTCCCCAAAGAATTTGTGGTGTTCATAGATAACCATGCTTTGAGTTTTCTAAACATCCAAGAGAAATTGAACCATAAACACATGAAATGGGTGGAATACCTTCAAGCTTACACATTTACCATAAAAAAAAAAAAGGATAGGCCAATAAGGTGGAAAATTGTCTAAGTAGGAGGGCAACATTAGTGCAAGAGGTGCAACTTCATAGTGTGGGTGTGGAATCACTCAAAGGTATGTACCAATTTGATGAAGATTTCCATGATGAGTTTTCAGTTTTTGAGTAGTCTCAAGGTTCATTCCATAAAGAATATGAGGATTATGTGATAAAAGATGGGTTAATCTTCAAGGGAGCTCAGTTATGCATCCCAAAATGCTCTACAAGGGAAAGTATGGTTAGAGAAAATACAGTGGGAGCCTTGGTGTACATTTTGGTCATGAAAATAATTTGGATCAGATCAAGATATTTTACTACTAGTCAAATATTCATTTAGATGTCAATAGGTATGGAGAAGGTTGTGTTATTTGTCAAATAGGAAAGGGGACAAGTTCTGATGTTGGGTGGTATCAGCCGTTACCCATACCAAGTAGACCATGGGAAGCAATAAGAATGGATTTTGTTTTAGGCCTACCTAGAACTTCTAGGGGATATGATAGTGTGTATGTGGTGGTTGATAGGTTTGGTAAGATGGCACATTTTATATCTTTCAAATCAGTTAATGATGTATCACATATTGCACACCTATTATTTAAGGAGATTGTTAGAATTCATGGGCTACCATTATCTATATTGTCTGACAGGGATGCCAAGTTCATTGGCCATTTTTGCAGAACATTGTGGAAAACTTTAGGAACCAATTTCTCATTCAACTTTGCATACCATCCTCAGACTGATGGTCAAACTGAGTTTTCAATAGGTCATTGGGAAATCTATTAAGGTGTTTAACTAAGGAGAATTATCAATCATGGGATTTGATATTGCCACCGGCAAAGTATGCCTATAATGACTCCATCAATCAGAGTATGGGGAGAATTCCATTTGAATTTTTTTATGGAAGAAATCCAAGGGGTGTTTGTGAGTTGAGAGACTTGATGGGGATGGAGAAAATAAGTGCACAAGGTGAATATTTTGTTGTGTTAATTCATGACATACACAAATAGGTCAAGGATACACTTGAAGAGAATGCAACTAATTATAAGGAGAAAGCAGACTTGGAAAGAAGAGATGCATAGTTTAAAGTAGGTGATCTAGTATGGGAACATCTAAGAAAATAAATATTACCTAAAGGGAAGTACACTAAGCTGATGATGAAGAAGATAGGACCCTGCAAGGTGGTCCACAAGTATGGAAACAATGCATATGAGATTGAACTCCCATAGGGAGTTGCAATCTCACCAATTTTTAATGTAACTGACCTCTATCCCTTCAAGGGGACTATTTTTTTCAGGTAAAGAAGTAGGTGAACCTGAACAAGAGGAAGGATAATGGATAAAAGACCTTCCACCTACTCATCCAATTTAACTTGAAGCTGTGTTGGACTCAAGGTAGGTGAAAAGAACAAGGAGAAAATTTTATAGAGAGCATTTAGTAAAGTGGCATGGACTCCTTGAGGAATATGAAACTTGGATGATAGAAGAAGACATTTCTCAGCATGGAGTCTTTGTTGAAGACCTCATTTCATCAAGAGAATGAAATCATTTCATCCCCAGGTGTACGGTGTAGAGCACCTTCATTGTTTTCACAAATTTGGTCTAGTTTGTTAGAATTTAGGATGTAGTGTTTGAAGATGGTGTTTTTGCTTTGTAATAAGGCCAAGGTGGAAAACATCATGTTGAGGAGACCTTTGGTGGTTCGAGCATGGATATTTTTAATATTTACATTAATATTTTGAAAGAGATTAGTATTTTGTGCCTAATTTAGGGGGGTAATTGGAAACCCAACAGTCAGTCCGGTTTGAATTCCTTTTGGGAACATTGAAACAAGTTGTAAGGAAATTAAAAAAGAGAGAAAATCTCTCGAGAATGGTTGGAGACAAAATAATTTGAAGTTGGAATAAGAAAATTATTTTTTTATGTCTTTTTTTCAAAAAATATGAGTTTCTTTCTATCTTGGTACAACTCGTACAGTCACTAACTAGTGGAAAATCTATGCAATTAATTGGCTCACTGAGTTAGCTTTAATTTGAGTCATATTGGTTATGATTTCATTCACCAAGAAGGGAGATATGTTGATTTTAATGTCATCCTATAGCTAGGGTTTGTAAAGAGAAACGGGTTATTGAAGGTCATTCCACCATTTTGGATGAAGTAGATATGTGGGATGGGCCTATAGGAGTGTAGAATAATGTTTCTTTATATTTATTTGTAGGTTGGTTGTGTGAATCAAGTATTAGACCGAGCTAATGGCTGGTAGGGTGACTTTTCGATGGTGAAAAAACTAGTTTTTGGAGGGGACAGTAAGTTTGCAATCTATTTGAGTGTAGAAAACACAAGAAATGTTGTATTTGTGATTGGTACACAATGTGCATGTGGTCTTTGAGGTTAGGGAAAACATTTTACACATAGTTCCTTTGTAAAAGAGGCCTAATTAGGCCATGGTGGAGTGAAGAAGGCCTAATTAGGGTGATATAGTCCAAAACAACCTAGGTCAGGCTTGGGGTATGTTTTAGAGTAGGGTAATGGGTATGCAAATCTATGTAGTTAAATTTTTGAAGAAATCTATATCAGAAGATATTGTTGAATAAGTGTGTCTTATATGCTACTAAGCTACAATAGCCTCTTAGGAAGAAAGTCACCCAAATCAAGCAGAGGGATCAATTTGATCAGTCAAGAAGTGTCAAAAGGAGTTAGTAACCACCCTATCTTAGATCAGTGATCTAGCTACAATACAAACTACTTGCATAATATCCATTCTAGTAGCAGTTAAATACAACATTCCTCTAATCATAGATCTATATTTTCTCTGATCAAGTTTAGGTGAATTATCATATTTAATCAATTTATAACCAATAACCATAGGAGTGCATAATGGTTAAGAACCATCCATCCCAAACTTCTTCAACATTTCTTTCAAATATTTTGATTGTGGAATAAAAATTCCTTTTTTTGTTTGATTGATTTGTAGCCCAAGAAAGAAATTCATCTCACCAAACATAGACATATCAAACTCCTTTTTCATTTCTTCGACAATTTTTTTTCTCATTGTTTCATTTCCTCCAAAGATAATTTCGTCAAAATATACTACTACTATCAATATCTTTTCATTTTAAATTTTAATGTACAAATTACTATCTTCTATACCTTTATGAAAACTTTGTTCAATCGAATATCTATCTAACCTTGCATACCAAGCTCTAGGATCTTTCTTTAATCCATATAAACCCTTTTTCAATCTACACACCATATCCAATTGATCTAAAAATTTAAATCCTTTTGGTCATTCCATGTATAATTCTACTTCCAATTCGCCATTCAAGAATGTAGACTTTACATCCATCTGATAGACCCTAAAATATTAATGAGCAACAAATCCTAAAAAACATTCTAATAGCTTCCATCATTGCCATTGGAGCAAAATTATCTTGAAAACATATACCTTCTACTTGTGAGTAGCCCTTACACATAAGCCTTGCTTTATTTTTGAGTACTTCATTTTGATTCAACTTGTTTCTGAATACTCATTTTGATCGAATTATGTTCTTACCTGCTAGTCTAGGGACCAATTACCAAGTTTGATTTTTCTCAATCTGCATAATTTCTTCTTTCATTACTTTCATCCAATGGTTATCTTTACGTGCTTCACTTACAGTCTTTGGTGCAGCCTCAAAAATTAACATTAGCTTTATCTCACCAATAGCAACAATGCTACTTCTTATCAATACTCATTTCCTCTTGTCTCCAATGATTTGATATTTTGAATGATTATTTTGCACATATTTAGGTGTCTTTGGAGACACCACTTGAGCTTCTTCTTCTTCATTCTACTTTTCCTTTTCTTCCACAACTTCTTCAACTTCTATACAATCAAGTTCATCACATACATATCCATCAACTTCAATTGAATTATTTATTGCTTCATTAACCTTGGCATTTGTGCTCTCTATAATCTTTCTTGGATTTTTGTTAAAACATTTGTAAGATTTTCTTCTAGTAGAATATCCAAGGAAGATTCCTTCATCACATCTAGCATAAAATTTCCCTAAGTTTTCTTCAGCCCTTCTGATATAACATTTTCTTCCAAATATGTTGAATACTTAATAGTAAGAATCATCCCTCACCATAGCTTATAGGGGGTCTTAATTCTATTATCTTTTTCTTGAAATCAATTTAACACATGAACATCAGTGTGAGTATCTTTTGTCCAATAAAATTCTGATAGATAAGCATCAATAATCATTAATCTAGTAGCTTCTTGTATCATTATTTTCTTTCTTTCAACAACCCAATTTTGCTAAGGACTTCTAGGAGCAGATAATTGTCTCTTTATTACATGAACATCACAAAAAATGTTAAACTAATTTGAGGTGAATTCACCACCTCTGTCAGACCTCAAACATTTTATTGTCAAATTTACTTCATTCTCTACCATAGCGTTAAATGCCTTGAATATATCTAATGCATCGTATTTATCTCTAAGAAAAGTAACCCATGTATATCTAGAGTGATCATCAATAAGAAGCATAAAGTGTCTTTCACCTTGTAGAATTTTTACTCTTATAGGAACATAGAGATTTGTACGAATCAAATCCAGTAGTTTGATAGTAGATTGTTCCTTCGATCTAGAGCAGTTTCTCACTTTCTTTGCAAACTAACAATCCTTGCAAACAACATTAGTAGGATTTGTAATCCTCGATAAATATCTTTATGGTTTGCACTGCACTGATCCTCACGAAGTTTTCAAAATTCATATAACACATCCTTCAATTCCATAACCAGCTACCATTAATTTGAGACATAAAGCATTGTCCATCAACACCCTTAATTTAATATGTATTTCCTTCAAACTTCATTCGTATAGCAATCACTATTCTAGATCCTTTCTTGATTTCACATGTCTCATCCTCAAATACAAGATTATACCCTTTACTACACAATTTTCCAACACTCGAGATTATTCCTTAAACCCTTAACATAGTAGAAATAATTAGTATTATGCTTTCCATCAAAACCTACTAAACATATTCCAAAAATCTTAGCAGCAATATCATATTTGAATTTAACTAAGCCTCCATCATAATTTTCAACTTTAACAAACTTACTCTTATCACCGGTCATGTGATGTGAATAACCACTATCAACAACCCATTAGGTTTTTTCTTATTTAGCATGAAGAGTAGAAATTATAGTATCTTCAAATTATAGTATCTTCAACTTTCTCTAGAGGACTTTCCTTCACCTATCTTTCAGTATTAGCAGAAGTAGATTCCTTTTTTATATCCAAGAACAAGCATTCATTAGCATCAAAATCACCATAATCAGATTCTTCATCAGAAATACCAACATCCTTATTCACATAGTATTCTCTCTTAATCACCTTCATTCTATTTTTTTTTTTAATCCATCTTTATTATTCTTAGCTATTTTTGGACATATTGAAGCATAATGACATATGCCTCCACAACTAAAGAATTTAAAAGCTAACTTAACTTCATATTTACCAAATCCTTTCTTCATGCTTCTCAAAAAGTTAGATTCTACTTCATCAAGGTTTTCTTCATTTGGATCTTAAGCTCTTGTAGCCTTAAATTAGTTTCTATCTTCGATTCATTTCTCAAGCTTGCATTTCTTATTTCATAAGATATAGTTTTCAATAACTGATCTCTAGTATAATTCTTATAATCTATGAAATTTTCAATAGAAGATACCTTTTCACTATATCCATCAAGGAGAGTTGTAAGATTCTTCTTCACAATACTAGATTTATTTATGATATAGTAAATTCCTCTCATTCCACCTACCAAATCATCCACTTTCTATACATAGGATTTAATTTTCTCCTCTTCAAACATATGTAGGATTTCAAACTGTGCCTCCAAATTTTGTAATTTTTCTTCTTTGACCTTTTTATCTCCTTCATGCATCTTTTCTAAAGCATCCTAGACTTCTTTTGTAGTCTTTATATTTTGAACTTTAATCAACTCAAAATGTGAAAGACTATTCTTTAGATTGAACTTTCTAGTATTGTTTGCTTCATGTGCCTTGATTTCATCAGTTGTGCTTGGATCATTCATAGGAAGAATATAATAAGTTTTATAAGCTTTCTCAACATCATATCCATAGTATTTCAGATATTCTTCCATCTTTATTTTCCAGATAGCATAATTAGTTCCATCAAACCTAGGATACTCAAAAGTGATCTTTCTCACCATCCTAGACCTTCCTTAAATAGTTAAGCTCCTCTCGAAGGAACCAAGATCTAGTACCAAGTGTTGAACAAGATAATTGAGAGGGTAGTGAGATAGTTATAAAAAAATTACACTAGAGATTAGATCAATAATCATTCATAAAACCTTTTACTCTACCACTATGATTAACCATTAAGTGAAAAAGAAGAAAATAGAAAAATCACACACACAACAAGACCAAATTTACGTGGAAAACCTAATAAGAGAAAAATAATGATGATGATTAGCTCACAATATAGAGAATATCAAAAACAAATATGAAGGATAATAGCTAGAGAAATCTCACTCCCCAAAAAAGACTTACTGTCTAGATAAGGACCCACTGTCCAAAGAAGGGTTAACCACCTGAAGGGCTCACTGTGACAAAATTACAAAGAAGATATAAGAGATTTGTTATAAAGAGAAAAAAATCTCAATGCAATAGAGATTTCCACCATAACTCACTCACACACTTGTAGAAATCCTTGAAAGATAGAGTACACCTTCAGCACATTGCTTATGAAAACTTAAAAATCATATTTCACACTGATCTGCACAAAATCGCATCACATACACACTATTTCACATCTATCTTACTTCTTCCACACACATATCAACTTATTTTTATACCATCTTCAATTTTGAAACTCATCCAAATTCAACCATACACAACTTACATTTATAAATCCAAATTAGGTGATGGAAAATCATTCTATGGTGGAATTAGAATGAGGGTGACCTAAACACACTTTGTAGCACCCCTCCAATTTTCTTATGTTTTCAGATAGTGATTTTATTTTGATAGACTATGATACTATGATGTTGTTATTTGATTGTTGACATTAGGGTGATGATGTTTTATATATTTGGATGTGATGGGACACTATATGGATGATTATTGATTATGACATGGTTTCTGGCTAGCATAGTTGATTATTTGAGTTGATATTGATATATGTTCATCTGTAGTTAATTGATGTTTTAGTTACGCCAATTTTGATCTGACACTGTATTGGTGAAGGGAACAGGATTGCATCACTCGCTTGTGAGAACCCTACGATTCAATGATTTCCTTTTCATGGTGTGACTGTTTATCATATATATATATATATATATGTAAGACACATATTTTGATTGCAAGATTGTAGGAATATGATATCGACTCCACCTAGATTCACAGGTTTGAGTGTGTTCATTGCCCAATGTAATAGTTGATTGGGAGATAGTAACAAGTTTTCCTTGTCAAACCACAACCCTAGTCACATTGTGTCATTAGTCCTTGTTTTGGTCATTCTTTGTCGTCCATTTTTTCCTTGTCCTTTATTTATTTTGCAAGGTATGCTCTATGGAAAATTAATATTAATTAATTTTTATAATGGTTTTTAGTGATTATTTAATTAATTTTGGTTAATGTTGCTAGAAGTTTTATATTTGATTTAATTAATTAAATTAAATTTATTTAGTAAAGTAATTTAATCTTTGAGATTAAATTTATTTTATTAAGTGATTAAATTAATTAGATTAAATTTAATTTGAAATTAATATGTGATTTTGAATTATTAAATGCACATATATCTTGTAAAAATATTAGAGAAAAATATTTGTGAGTTGGTTGGAAAGATATTTTATTTGTGACATGTGTTAGAAAAATTAATCACTGTTGTTGGGAATGAATTCTCAGAGAGAATAATTGCATTAACTAAAAGAGGAAAGAGGATATTTCACGGAAATGGGAAAGATATTTTGGGAGTGGTTTAAAACTGGAAGAGGTTGTTGAAAATTGGGAAAGAAATTCTTGAATTTTTTTTTGGCTCTAGTTTATTTTTCAACTTTCTAGAAAGAGGAATATTTGGAGGAAGCTTTGAAAATTTTTGGAATCTCAAGGCGAGAATCTACTTCAATCTTCATTTCTTCAAACATCTGGAAATAGGTTCTTTAATTGGATTTTTCTTATTTATATGCAAATTGGAAAGATTGCCTATACAAAGAAGAATATTTTATTTGTTTAGAAGCTTTAATATATTTTGAAAATTTGAAAGATTGTCATGTTTGGAAAATTTCCAAGAAATGTTTAGAGCTTTTGTAGAAAATTTATTTAAAACAAAAGAATTCCCAAAAGGAAAACAATAGAAAATTTGGAAAACTTCTATAGGAATGGATTTAAAATCTTCCTATCAAAATTTGTGGAAAATCTTGTTTGTATGGGAAAGGATCTTGCTGTAGAAGATAATTGTTTCATTTTGTTTTTCCAATGAGATATATTTATCTTGGGAAATTGAAAACCTCTCATAAAAATTTGAAAACATCCTTCTATAGGAATTTTTTATAAGAATTGGCTTTTCTGGAAAATTTTGTAAATCTTCTCTTATAGAGGAATTTGTAAAAAATGCTTCTGAAGCAATCATTTTGAAATATATATATATACATTAATATATACATATATATTATTATATACATATGCATATATACATATTTTTATATATTTAATTTTCCTATTAAAAAAATCATATTGAAAAAATAGACAAAGAACCTTACGATAATTTTGAACTGTTATATCACCGAAATGTTATTGAATAAAATTTATAAGTTTTAAATGTGTTTGAGGGAGTGTTGGGGCTACCTCACAACTTCCCCCCATTGGGGGAGCTGGCGTTGTGAAGGCAACATTAACGTTGCCTTCACAGGCTGCACAGTCCCATATATGGGGGAGCCGATTGTGTATACAGCTGGCACTGCCCAATATAAATAGGAGCTAAAAAAACTTTGTCCACTCTTTTGTAAATTGATTATGTATTCTTTGATTTTTAATATATTTAATATATTATATATGTGTATATGCATAGGTATGTATATATATAAATATATATATGTATGTATGTATATGTATATATAATTATATATATTTAAATATATATTTAAAATGAAATAATTTTAAAAGAGGAAATTGATTTTTATATTTATGTAATTTAGAAATTAAATTATACAATTAGATTTTATTTATTTATTGTTTGTAAATGAAATTGAAATAATTTGGTTTATTTTGAGCAATGTATTATTGTTCCTTGAAATGGAAAATTGGATTTAGGAAATCCTAATGATAATTTTAATTACTATTCCTGAATTGCCTATATAATTTTGATTTCTTCTATTCATGTAAATTGGGGAAATATGTTAGTTGTGATTTTGTAAGTCTTCTAGATATTGTAATATTGTGAGGGGTTTGTTGTGTTATTTTGTTCAACCCTTTATTTCCCTTGGGTAGTGTACTTGGTTGTTTTTAGTTTAAACACCCAATTACTATGAACGAGATGTGTTGCCTCATGTATTATGGTTGGGATTTATTATCCATTTTTATGCACTTGTTTACCCTTGGGTTTTCGGTTAGATCCTTCTGTTGTAAGTAGGGGAGTGGCTCTCAATGGGTGTTGGTGCACAAATTGGTGCCAGGATAACTCATGTGAGAGTTAGTTAATTTAGAGGAAATTTAATAAATGTATTAGGGGAAAGGGTAACTTAAAACATATAACTTGTAAATTGTGCCTCAATCATGGGCTCAAGGACTTGTTTGGAATTGGGATGATATGGGAAGGCCTAGAATGGCAAGATAATTATCTTGTCCCTTTGAAATATATTTGATTTCACATCGGTTTGCATGTGGGACCAAGGATTATGAGAGGCTACCAGGATAACCCAAGATGGGGGTCAGGGCCTAGGAAGATCTACTAGGATAACGAACGTGGATTTGTGATGACACTCCTATGACAACAATTTTTTTTGTTGAATTGATATATTTTATTCTTTTAATCTACAAGCAACACAACCTTTATGTTAAGTATTGTACTTTTATAGTTTAGTCTTGTAATTTCCTATGTCTAGAGGTTGTTGGTTATGCCTAGGAAGCCCTTTTACTATCTCCCAGCATTAGGGATGGGCCTTTGGGTACCACTTGGTTGGGTGGAATGTGCACCTTACACCATTGGGTTCCCACTTTATGTTCATGATGGTGGGATCTTCTAGATTGGAGAGCTCACATGTTCCTATTGTTTTACACCATCTCTTATGTTCTATTAGATCGGTTGGATGTTATTGTATTTGTACTACTCTTCATTTGTATTCAAGAAGGATCCTTGTATCATTGTAATTGTAATATTATTTTATGAACTACCTCATTTTGGAAATGAGCCTTGTAACTCCTATATGGAATGAATGCAAACTAAGAAGGATTGTTTTTAATGTACTTTGTATCTTATGGAATGTATTTAATTCTTTTGCATATATATTATTTAATTTATGAGTATAATTTATATGCTATGGATTAGTTTTCTTTTTTATGTTATGGGATTTAAATGTAAGTGTTGTCGCATACCTTGGAGGATGTATGCATTAAGTGTAGTTCACTTTACTTATTGTTATTACACTTAAAAAAAATGTTATGCTTTTGTTGTGTTTGTGTCATCCTCTAGGGTTATGTGGCAGTGCGTTACATATTTGATGAGGACCAAAATAAGTCCCAAAATGCCTCAACACACTTCCATGATCTTTGTAAGTAGTGTTAAACACAAGGTTGGCCAATACCCATGTAAAAACCTAAAAAATTAAGCACACACAACATTAACATGATCCAATCTTTCCAAATAATAAATTAAATTTGATATAATATCTTCAACTTATCCTAAAATGTAATACTCAATCAAGAAGAAATCTTGAGCAACAAAATTTCTCTTGGACCTCAACCAGATACATAGAAAAAAATAGTTCACAACTAGTGAGTATAACCTACACTGTACAATGATCCAAAAACCCAAACACTAGATATAGTAGCTTCTCACAACCATGAACAATACCTCAAATCCTTACTATCATAGCAACAAATACCAAAGAAAAACCTGAAGAAAACACTAAATACCTACAACCTTTGTTCAATACAATTTTCTCAATATCCTCGACATATACAACCAATAAAGACATTACTGACAACAAAAACTAGTTAGTTAATGAGTTCACATCAACGAAAACACCTTCATACTTGCAACAGTTTGGCTCTTGTTTTTCTACAAACAATTTGAAACATTATTTACTAAATGTTAAAGTGCATGTATTTTATTCATTAAAATACTTTTTACCAAATCTGATTTATGAGGATGCTTATCTAAGTGGGTGATGTTGTTAATGGACTTTGATTTGAATTTATCTCTCAATAATAAATTAAGGGTCAAGAACTAACTAACCATTTAGTTGAAGCTCCTTCACCATTAGTTTTACCAAATGAAGACTTATTTCTCAATGAACATGTGTTGATATTAGAAGAAAATGAAACATCGGATTTATATTTTGATAGTTCTAAGTGTTGAATTGGATCAAGTGGTGGGTTATTACTATAACCTCCTTCAAGTAATCCAATTCCCTTATCTTATCATCTAAATTTCCTTTACATAAATAATATTGTGGAATATGAGGCTCTTATTTCTAGCTTGCATTTGGTTTATCTCTAAATACTCCACATCTTCATATATTTGGAGACTCTCAATTAATCATCAAATAAATTAAAAGATCATATCAAGTGAAATAAGATAAACTATCCCAATATCATGATTTGGCATTAATAATATTACAATTGTTTGCATCATATACTATAGAAAATGTTTCATGAAAGGATAATCAACATGTGAATGCAATGACAAGTGCTACTTCTCTTATATCCCTCAATGATACTTTTACAGATTCTCAATTCAATATTTACAATGTCAAATCACCATGAATAATTGAGAAAATAAAATAAGAGATAATATGTAACATAGATAAATTAGATGAATGGTACTCACATATTTCAATATTTTTTTTATGGTATTTTTCATGATCCTACTAAAAACAATTTAGAGATCATCTCTAAAAATTGGTAGCATGACATATAATTTTTAATAATGTGTTATACCAAATATCATGTAATGGTTTCCTTCTTCATTTCCCTAGAATTCATGCTCCTTTTCATGAAAGTGTTGTAATAATTCTACTAATTCTACCATTGACTAGTTTTATTATGTATTTTGGGCTTATTACATGAGTTAAGAAGATATGCCACATTATAAGTTAATTGATGGATGCCTTGATTTCTTAATAAACCTATAAAAGGTTAACTCATCAAAAATAATGGATTACTACAACTAGCATGTAGAGGATACCTCAATACATCTTCATGAAATGGTATGATTGATCATGATAGCTCCTTGTATATAGATTGCTTCATTCTTCTTGATGTCTTATAATATTGAACTTGATTGATGAAAGTGTTGTAATAATTCTACTAATTCTACCATTGAATAGTTTTATTTATCCTCAATTGATTGGAAAAACATGTAACAAGACTTCTTTTTTTTTTTTTTTAGTTTCCCAAGTTTCAACAACATAACAATTTAATTCATGCTCCTTTTCATGAACTCCATACCTAAGTTTCTCTTTGGCCATTTTCTATGTGGGGTTTGGATCTCATTGGCAAGATTTCTCCTCTTTCATCTCAAGGTCATACATCTATTTTAACAATTATACATTACTACAGGGAACGGGTTGTGGTGGTTCCGCTTCGTTCCATGATAATTTAAGTCATATGTTTCTTTATATTAGATAACAATATATCAAGATTTGGTATTCCTTATACTCTAATCTCACATAATGCTACACCATTTAAAATCAAAGAAGTGATTTTTTCTTTAAAAAAAAAATTTTACACCTTATTATCCTCAATTGAATGGACAAGTTAAAGCGACTAATAAAATAATTGAACAAGTCTTACAAAAAAATTGCTAACATGGTAAATATTTGCATACCCAACTTTATTATGTATTTTGGGCTTATTACATGAGTTAAGAAGAGATGCCACATTATAAGTTAATTGATGGATGC
Organism: Sequoiadendron giganteum; assembly: GCA_007115665.2. Taxonomy (NCBI): domain Eukaryota; kingdom Viridiplantae; phylum Streptophyta; class Pinopsida; order Cupressales; family Cupressaceae; genus Sequoiadendron; species Sequoiadendron giganteum. The sequence continues at coordinate 568,861,402 of CM021105.1, read as the reverse complement.
CTTGATTTCTTAATAAACCTATAAAAGGTTAACTCATCAAAAATAATGGATTACTACAACTAGCATGTAGAGGATACCTCAATACATCTTCATGAAATGGTATGATTGATCATGATAGCTCCTTGTATATAGATTGCTTCATTCTTCTTGATGTCTTATAATATTGAACTTGATTGATGAAAGTGTTGTAATAATTCTACTAATTCTACCATTGACTAGTTTTATGATCTTCAATTTTCTCTCCAAAATTGCTAAGTGTGCTTCTAGGATGCTTTAGGTGTGCTTAGGATTTCAAATGATAAAATGACTAGTATTTATATGTAATTACACTAATTTCATAAAAATAAAATACCAATGGATGAAAAATGAAATTGTAAATTAAAATGATAAATTACCAACATTGACATATTCAAATTTGGAGTCTAAAGAGGTGGTCTAAGGTGTAGTGAATGCTAGACCAAACCCATTCTTTTTGGGGCCAAACGTGTCAGGGAAAATATTAAATACAAATTTTCATTTCCCATATTTGATTTTTCGATTATATTATTAAATGGAAAATTAAATGTATAATAAGGTCCAAGCAGATAGGAAGGAGATAAACCTAATGTGAAACTGGTGAAATTGTCAAAGGTGGCAATTTTAAATGCTACAAATAAATGTTATAATTTTCTATGTTTCCTCACATTACTTCATTCTTCAAAAATATTTTTGTGTTTGGAGTTCTTAGAGTATTTTTTTAATTATATTATTAATTATCATGCATAATATTGAGTCATTTGTGTGGCACGTCTAATCAGATCATTATAAGCATTTAATTTTTCAAAAATTAGATCATAGTTGCATCTAGTTTAACATTTTTACAATTAAGAAAAAATGGATCATTTAATTATAAAATTAATTATAAATTTTTAGCTAGATCACATCAACCATTTACATATTTCAATTAGATAATAATTTTAGTTACTAAATAATCTGAACTATATTATTTAATAGGTCATAATTGTATTCAATTTTCAATATATGGAAATGTAATACATTATTTTAGAGAGATCACATGTAGTACTAAAAACAACCAATAGAAAAACAAACTTAAACATGCTCATATATGATGGTATTTATATACATCATAATATCACCATAATAGAAACTTTTGGTGTGTCATACAAATAATACATCATCAACATGTAGGCCTTTGTCTACGAAACTCCTTCGAACTCGATGGTGGCAGTCAATGTGAGATAGTAGATTGTGAATGCATCCTAGAGCTACTCCATTATATTAAAACTCTAAGATCACCTATAATCTCAAAAATAGCATCAAGGTATATATTATATACTCATGAGGCTAATATCGCTCCACTCATACCCTACTCAAATCCTCTCATAGGAAGGCCTACATCTCACTCTCGGTAGGAGCTTGATCAACTTAGCTCTCAACTCCTTGTAAGAGGATCTCAAATGCCCATGTACCATCCTCCATCATCCTGTAGGCTCAAAAAATTATTCATTTCTCCCCACATTCTTTGGTGGCCTTTTGTCAACAAGTATTGGCCAATGTGGATGTATATCATGAACCATATCTAATATTAACAAACCCACAATATTGATCCAATCACAAGTACAAACTACAAAATAATAAAAAAATAGAACATTAGATACTAGAATAATATAAAATGTAAATATAATTATAACTTCTAATGTACTGTAAAGTAAAAATCATAACACATTATATAACTTGGATCACTAGCTCACCAATGTAGATCTCGACCTGCAACTATGGTGGCTATGTCTAGACTCTCTTATGAACTTGGGGGCATTGTAGATGTTGATATACTACTCCCTCCATTCTCATGGATGGATGGTATGCCAATTGTAGGTAAATTTTCTTGTGATACATGAGGATGAGATGTGGGTCTCCCCTTAGTGTCATCTATGGCCTTATTTTTCTTCTCTAGACCTTAGGTTGCCACTATGACTAGATGTTGATCTTTCTCCTCATGATATTATCAATGACATGGCCATGCCTAAGATTCCTAGTAAAATGGTTAGAAGGAAATACAAGGTATATACATGTGTTTTTCCACAAAAAAATGTATGCAATGGTGGATCTAACATCATCTACATCATATACAAGATGTTTTCCCCAATCCTCATCGTCCAAGTCACTTAATGTAACGCGCCGTCACGCAACCCTAGAGGAAGTTGCAATTAACTACACAAGCGAGCTATTTTTTTTTTTTTAAAGTATAATTAATATGCAAGTTTGCTAACTATTGCAACAACCTCTAAGGTTACGAGACTGAGATTACTTAATTACCCACGAACAACATTAAAGAAATGAAACCACAACATTTAATTACTTATGAAGTTAAGAACGCATACATTCCATACAAGATAAATTCATCAAAAAAATTAAAGATACCATGAGATCTCTTTTACAATAAGATTACAACACTCATTCCCTGAATGAGGTAAATCCAAAAGCATGAGTATATATTACAATTTCCACCTCAATAACAAAGAGGGGTAACAATTACAAGGTTAACCGAATGAATAAGGCATAAAGACGACTAGATCCCATGAGCTCTCCAACTGGAAATCTCATCAACATGAACAAGAAGGAAGTCAAACAGAGTAAGGTGCACACCACCCAACCAAGTGGAACCCAAAATCCCACCCCCTGTGCTAGGAGATAGTAACAAGGTACCATGACAAGACCAACTACCTCTAGACACAGGCAGGGACCAAACTGATTCAAACTGACACACGAATCACACAAGTACAACTCAAGATCACACACGTACAACTCAATTACATCACAAGTACACCAAGTACAACTCTAACAGGGTTACATTGCTTCCAAGTATAATAGATCAGGTATGTTAGGAAAACCATACACAAACAACCAAGTACCCACTACAAGGATACTATAACATCACTGACATGGATCACATTGCTTTAGATGACACTTGAAGAAACTCCTTCCAAAGGTTACCCAGTTTACCTCTCACGGCTCTGGCCCCTAATAGAAGTCACTTTTCACTTTACAACATAGATTCAAACCAATACCATGGGAAGCCCAAGGACAAATAAACAGATAAGACGATCACTCCAACCCCAGGAGGAGACATAAGTCAAGTCCTCTCCAACACTGGAGGAAATAAGCATAACAAAACCACTCCTAACAAGGAGTCACTATTCATATAAACCACTCCTTTCACAGGAGGTACAACGTATCCCCATTCATGGAAACTGGGTAGAACATTGACAAAACCTCAAGTACTAACCAAGAAACTAACAAAAGGTTGACCTCACAAACAACAACTCCCAAACTCTAGGGTTCACTGGAAGACTTACAACCAACGACACTTAACCCATTACCTCAAACATGAACACAAAGAAATCAATCACACAAGCATTTGCATGGAATAAACTAGCTTTGGATACCTTAAATCCACTTCCTTAATATAAATCAGTAGTTAATGACGCAAGGAAACTAATTAAACAACGCCTCTTTCAGGCAAGGGAAAAATAATTTAATCAAGGTATTCAATTCCCTAATTATAAATAATACTAAAATATGACATTTACTCCATCATTCCAAATAGGTTGATACATGATACGACAACCCACCTAATTTAAGCCTTTTCCGAAAGATTTTAACAAACTAAAGACATATTTAATCCAAATTCCAATACAAGAACACGAAGGGAGTGATCACTAACGCAAGTGAAATATCTACCTTTGGATATTCTAAATCCATTTTCTTTTCAAAAGAACTCACAACAAAGATAATAATTGTCTTAACAGATTAATTGACTAATACAATCAATTGGTTCAACAGTTGTAGCGAAGGGAAATACTAACTTAATAACTAACTCAATTCCCTCGACTACTTTAAAAACCAACATAATCCTTTAATTGCTTTTTCAATAATACAAAAAACAACATTTTAAACCAGCAATTTAAACATAACTACATCTTCTTTGGATTTCCTAAATCCAGTTCATTCAATAAAATTAAATAGATTGTTGTCATAATAAATTTGATTTACTAATGTCCCTTTTCGACATAAGGAGAGTTTTAAACTAATATTTAATTTCTCAATCACTGGTAATTATGAAAATAATTATATACTTGGTCAATTCAAACATACTACTTCACATCATCTATATCTTCTTTCTGAAATATTTCATTTAAACATTAATTAATTTCTCTAATAAAATATTATCTGAAATCAAATAATTGTCCTTTCTCAAATATAATGTTTTAACTCAATCCACTAATACGACTATTACACCTGATTTATAATTCTCCCATTTAAATCTAAATCAAATCAGTAATTTGAACTGTTGAACTATTGAACTTAAATTAAGTTTCTCTATTACATTTAACTTCAACATCATTTAAAACTATATTTTAATATATATGTATTTAAAAATCTATACACATATATTAAAATAAATGACACAACTAAATATTTAAAAATCTAATAATTCGTCTATTAACAAATTATGTTAACCCAATTTATTCTTTTCCAAACTATATCATCTTAATTCCGTTAATTCTGATATAACCTAGGATCAAGTATTTAATTCTCCCTTATTTGCAATTAATAATAATTAAATAACCTTTACTCCCTCAATTTAAAATAAATCATTTAAAAATATCTACAACTCTTTTGAAAATAAATCATCTAGAAATTAATTAATCATGATATAAAAATATATTATCCTTAATCTCGATGCTAACCTTTTCAAATAATATATTCTGACATAAAATTCCTTAATTTAACTATAACATCATGATATAAAATTTTCTCTAATAATTTACCCATGCCATTAATTAATTCTTCATGATATATATATATAATATTCCTATATTATAAAATATAATATTTAAAATGTTATTTAACAACATTTTAATATTATAAAGTATAATAATAAAATATTATATATTTTAGTTTAATAAAAAAAACTCAAAAGACCTTAGGGTGCGGCTTCCTCGGAATCCGTGTGCACACTATGGAAGAAGGGCGGCCATTGTTTTGCTGGGCGCGGCTGGTTCACCCATAGCTGAACCCAAGCGTTGGGCCGACTGTGGGTAACACAGTCGGCTAACCCACAGTCGGCTCCCCTAAGGGCGTTGGCTGTGTTACACATAGCCGAGCCGAAGCCTTGGCGCGGCCGGTGCAACAACATAGGTGGGGGCTGCGTGGAGGCTCGATCTCCACAGCCATCCCCTGTATGGGGGCGGCGGTGGGGGCAGCGCCTCCCACAGTCCCCCCAAACCCTCTGTTTATTTTAATTTTTTATTTTTTTTTTGTTTTAATTTCAAAAATTTCAAAACCCTACAGATTTTCTTTAAAAGAAATCCGAAAATTAATTTTGAAAGAAAGGGGTTTGCCTTTGTTTCAATTTTAATATCACAGAGTTAAATTTCAAGAACAAGGGATAAATAAATAATTATGAATATGTATAAATGTTTGATCATATATATATATGTTTGTATACAACAATTTCAATTTGAACAAACAATAGCAAGATTGATCAAATACAGTTATGATGCATTTTTTTCCTTGAAGAACCACATTTTCACATATAGATTTTCAAAGTTTTGAATCCAAATTCAAGATGGGTTTTTCATGCAAATCTCAAACAAGATTTATATAATTTCTATAAACAAACAAGAATTGAAAATTCTTTCATAATGCAATTAATTTAACAAAGAAGAAAACCTGATTCCAGAACTTTGATAAGATCCAAAAAGGGTGCCATGATTCCTCTTCAAAATCTAGTTCCTCCATGCAGATCCAAAACCCCCAAAACTAGAAATTCTTTCCTTCTCTCTCTTTTTTTTTATTTCTTCATGCCCAAAATTTTTCCCCAAAAACCAATTAATAGCAAAATAGAAAATATCTCCTCAAACCCTAAAGTCAAACTTTTGAATATAACCCTAATTTCCAATTTTACCTTTTTCTAATTTCCAAAAATAACATTTAAACCTTTTCTTAAATTTTCAATTTAATTTCAATTCAAGAAAACTATAATTACCAAAATACATAAATGACTTCATTTCAACATCGTTAATTTAAATAAATTAATAAAATAAATCAAATCCAAGATTTAATTATTTTATTAATTACATTAAATTAATCCATACATAAAATAACACTTTCTTAAATTTTCAATTTAATTTTAATTCAAGAAAAACTATAATAACCAAAGTGCATAAATAACTTCATTTTGACATAATTAATTTAAATAAATTAATAAAATAAATCAAATCCAAGAATTAATTATTTTATTAATTACATTAAATTAATCCATAAATAAAATAACATTTTGCACAATATAATCGGATTAATTAAATCAACAATTTAACCACATAGTCATTTATTTAACTTTTCTAACTTGCAATATAATAAGATCAAAGCAAGAGAACAATAATATTTAATTCAACAGAACCCGACAAAACTGACGACACACACAAGACTAGGGTGATGGCTTGACACAAGAAACCTAGCTACTATCTCCCAATCAACTGTCGTTGGCAATGGACATGCTCAAACCTGTGAAACCAGGTGGAGTCAGTGTCTTGTACCTGTCAACCTGCGAACAATAAAATATTGTACATGTATATCTGCATCATAGAAAACACATCGTGAAGAGGGAATCACAAAATCGCAGGGCGCTTGCAAGCGAGTGATGCAATCTCGTCCAATTCACCCATATAGTACTACCAACTGACGAATCTAACATCAATAATATAATCCAAACATAAACATCATTAATTCAAATATTTGCTATGCTAATCTAAGCATGTCATAATGATAACATCTGAATAATATACCACCACATCAAAGTATAACAAGCACATCATTATGCAGACAATGATCAATTAGAAATCGAGTACCATAGTCCAAGCACTAACAGGTAAGACAACATAACCAACAGGACATTGCTCGGTCCAAGGAGCAAAATGGAGGGGTCTTACACTTAAAGGGATGTTTTTGATTATAGGACATGCTAAATTTTGTGGCTTGGAAGTGCTATAAATTGAATTGAGATTGGTTGATTGAGGGATGGGTACCCCTAAGTGTGACCAAACTATCTCATAACTTAATAATAATAGAATAACATAGAAATTTACTCATAGCGATGGATAAAGAAATAATCACTCTAAATCCTAGCTAAATATAATTGGCATCTATCCTAGGGTTGTAAGGTCATGTATGGTCTACAAAAAATATCCATAGTGGCTAGCTGATTAATTATGATGTGCTAGTATAATAAATCTCCATACTGATAGGTTCTCCTAAGTATATGATAGAATACTTGAGGGTATGTCCATGGTACCTCCATGGAATATCTTGTGGGCCATGTGCAAGTGATGTTCTCGAAATCCCACACTTGAAGTAGTGTGGAAGTCATGAGACCCTATGAATCGTAGTATATATATTTCCCAAGATCATGGTATAGGTACACTAACATTCTTTATCCCAAGTTGAGCATGGTCTAGTCCCTCCATCACTCATATCTTATGGAAAATGCCTCCATGTAGATGTGTTCCTCACCATCTGATGAAAAACTAAAGTTATTATAGTGATCAAGATTTGTCGAAGAATGAGAATATCAACACCTATATAACAACTATATTAGAATCTATCCCTTGATCTCATGATGCATATCATATCTAATGCAATAATATTGATCATCTGAGACCTCCTTCATGGTCCTCCTCTCAACATGTCTCATAATCCTACCTCAAACTAGTAATCAAAGAATGTGGTATACAAACTCGAGTTTGATTGTCATCTCTCCCATTGGAAGATGGAAGGAAAATGTGTTTGCATCCCAATTCTCCCTAAGAGCCATGATCATAGTCTCATGGTACCTCATCATGGGCATGGTTTACACCCAATAGAGATAAAATACTCATAGATCATGTTTCTCTAGAGTAGATGTGTATGTGGCTTGATCACGAATCAAAGAGACATCAAGTGACCTACCTAGTGCTCACACATGTGTGGAGGGTCCTCTCAACAAAAATAATATTCCTTATCAATATGAAACTTAAGGATAGATCAAAATTAAGTATCATAATACCAGTTCTCAAGCTATATTATTAGTCAGGGGCACCCATGTTAATTAGGCGAACCTATGCTAGCCTAGGGTTTTCATGATGGTCATGAGTGCCCTAAATAGTCTAGGGCACGCATAATGGTCGAGGATGCCCCATTTTAATGAAAATAATTAAAATGCATTAAAGAAGACTTGTAAATACATGGAAATAGAAAACATAACTCACCTCTCTTGTAGGTGTACTTCACATGATGTGCTCCCTTAGAGCCTCGAGCCTCAATATCTGGTACAATTTTCATTGGATTATTTTCACTACTAGGGGTGATGCTCTTAGCTCTAAAAGTTCTCAAATTACAAAGGTGAAAGTGAATAGAAACAAGTTTAAACTATTATAATTATAGCTAAATTTATCATGACATTTCTCATACCATACTCTCTTAAAATTAACCTATTTTGAGCTTGTGAACTCCAATTTTTGTGTTATCTATTATGTTAGAATTTTAGTTCCACTTTCTTTCATCTTGTATGATTTTGATGCTTGGTGTTATGTTTTCATGATCATACCATAATAATTTCACCTAAACCCTAACGAATTTGATGTGGCAAGGTTGCTACCTTGATTCCACCTCCATTAATAAAGTGGAATGTGTTGAACATATATATTACTGAGAGGGTGGAGTGAATTAGTATTCCAAAAATCAATAATAAAATCCACTTAACCATTATCACAATATTGACTGAATCAATAAGAGAGAACATAGAAACAAGAAAAATAAATCATACACATGAACACAATGATTTTTATGTGGAAATTCCAGTGAGGGAAAAACCACATTGAGGTTTAACTGACAATATATTATATCCAAATAAAAAATATTATGAGTCTCAATTCAAGGACTCACTCTCGTTAAAATTCTAATAGCTTGAGTACAAAAGATGGATCACTACCAAGATACAATAATGGTGGCTCACTGCCAAAATGGTGAACTGATGGAATACACCTCCAATGTGTAGGGTTCATTTTTCCTAAAGCTTAGAATACAAAGGACCACACTAATCGACAATTACATATCATCACCTTTTTCCTTTTCCACTCGAACACCCTCTCTCTCACTTTTTGCTTGCATATATCTTGTATTTATAAAAGTATATCTTATTGATTAGGTCAAAACCATATAAGGTTATCTCCAGGATCATGATGGGCCACAAAGTGGCAATATGATGGGTATGTGGCTAATGAATTTTTCTTAACCCAAAATTGATGAAATGAAAAGGGGTTTTAAAGGATATTCTTAGCTTTCCACCAATATAAATTATGCTTTACTTTGAATTTAATAATTATTATTATTCATTTTTTATTTGAATTACGACTAAAGTCTTGATTGATAGGTTGATTGAGAAACATCTATAGCTTTCAAACGGTATCACATTTTTTGAATCCCAAACTTGCGTCAAATTCTATGCTTCATACAATATAGGATTAAAAGAAAAAAATTGAATTTCATGAAGTTTTGACCAAGTTAAGGTGGTCAGAGATACTAGTTTTTTATATTTTTTAAAATTTGTAATAAAAAAATCATAATTAATTATTTACTTGGAAAAAAATTACAAAAAAATATGCATCACATTAGGACATGAGTCCTCTACTGATATATAAATCTTGTAACAAAAATATTATCATTTTATTGTCATTAGGGTGGTTAGACAGGCACCTATTTCTTAGTTTTTCCCTAAAATTTAAGTACTACTGCATTGAAATTTCAAATTTTTACCAAATAGATTTAAAAATAAAATAAATAAACCTAGTATTATAGAAAATAAATTCAATTTTCTATAGATTCTATTCTTACATATTTTTTAAATAATATAGATAACTTATTCAAATTTTTACATCAAGTTGCCTAACTCTAATTTTTCTAAATTTTTCGCCACTTAAGGGCCTATTTTTTCCATGATGATCCTGCACATACCCATAAGATTTAATAATTTAATCCAAGTAGTGCACTATACCAAGTCTACTATTAGTCTTCATAATATATTGCATTCGATAAGTTTCCCAAGACTAAACCATAATTCTTGAAACTAGAAAATAATTCTCAAAGAAAAAACCTTTTGGATCTAAGAGAATTTTAGTTTCCCATCATACTACCAATAAAGATATTATCAACAAAACCAAAGTATATTAATGTTCACCTTATTAGAATGCAAAGTCTCCCATATAGTATACCTTCACTCAAAATAATAGTAGAATATAGAGTTGAACTCTGTAAGAGATAAATTTTGGTACATAGAAAAAAGATGTCTCAAGATCCATGATATAGCTATCCGAATGAGCCAATAAAACATTCTTAGGAGACCAGAGTCATATTATATCTTGTGATGAGTTATGGACTCAATACCAACATACTGATCTATCAAAAAGGTGTATTACTAGTAGAGAATTTTTTTTGGTAGACCAAGTAAACTTCTCATAGTGTTATCACCATGTTGACATTAATGACAAAATAGGAACAACCAAAACAATCATCCATACTTCATGCTCATGTTGTAAAGCTTCCGACAATCTCCGCCTTTGGCATTGAGGGAAACATGCATGATAAAAACCTTTTCAAGAATACCACATTGACTATTCTAACTACTCCCCCTATCAAAATTGTTCTTCACAAAATGTTTTTCCTTTGACAGTTCATATCTCCATCTCTTTATCTCTCCCCCTTTGACATTAATGAAAAAGGAAGGGGTGTCGTATAAATGTAGACATACAATAAATAATAGTAAAAAAAGATATGAACAAGAAATTAACCTAAAGAAGAACCTTTATGACTCTCTAGGATATGCTTCCATGACACTTTACCTTCTTCCCATGAAGCTTTTGCACTAACTAGAGTCTTGTAAACTATCTAGAGTTTAGTTAGAGACTCTAAACCATCTATTAAATTATTTGGATTAATATTAATCCCTAATAATTCACCAATATAGCCAAGAGCACATAACTAGAAGTATGTCTAAATTTAATCATGTCTCTGAGTGCTACAAACTTCTTGATAACATTTGTTCTTTGATCCTACGAAGATAATTTTTTCCCCTCAAGCTACAAAATGTAGGACCACCCCTAATTATCTCTATATTCTACTAATTTTTATGTATCTTCCTAAGTGCTCAGTCGAGAATGACTCATCCTTATCTCATTTCTCATATTCAATGTATTTCTAGACCGGTCTAGACAAAATGAAAGTAGTTCATGTGCCTCTTTTCAACAATCTTGTACACTCTTCAATTCCTTCATTACTCGGTCATGTGAATTCACACATTTTCCTTTGATATCAGTCAAATTTTCTTCATTAGACCTAATTCAAGTAGACATTTCAAGTCCAAATATGTAGAATTTCAAAGAATTAATCATGCCATGAATATTATCCACAATAGAAATAGATGAATCAAAATTAGCATTGGGAATAACCTTCTACAAATATTCCATAACTATTTGAATATTTATTATTTCATGTTTATGTTTAAACTTTCTTTCTTCTGCACTTTCCTACTTTACTACACTCTTTCTCTTTTTCCCTATTTTGGTCATGTTATCGAAGGTAATTTCTTTATTGAGATACTTAGGGATTTCCAACAAAAAATTAGCGTACATATGAATTTTAGCCTCTAACACTTCATAATTCAATTCAAATTTCCAAACTAACCTTGATCGAATTGCTTCCATGTGACAAAAATATATAGGCACAATAAAATTTATTCTTATGAAGTATGGGTATGTGCAGGATCATGATGTGCCAAAAAGTGGTGATATGTAAGCCATATGATGGCCCATGTGGCTAACAAATTTTTTTTAACCCAAAATTGATGAAACAAAAAGGGTTTTTAAAGGAGATTCTCAACTTTCCACCAATATAAATTATGCTTTACTTTGAATTTAATAAATAATTATTATTCATCTTCTATTAGAATTATGAATAAAGTCCTAATTGATAGGTTGATTGAAAAACATCTCTAACTTTCAAACGACATCACATTTTTTGAATCCAAAACATGTGTCACATTCTATGCTTTGCATACTATAGGATTCAAAAAAAAAATTAATTTCATGAATTTTTGACCAAGTTAAGGTGGTTAGACACATGGGCTTTTATATTTTTTAAAAGTTGTGATAAAAAATTCATAATTAATTATCTACTTGGAAAAAAAATTAAAAAAAATATGCAACACATTAGGACATGAGTCCTCTACTTATATCTAAAAGCTTCTAAAAAATATTATTATTTTATTGTGGTTAGGGTGGTCAGACAAGCACCTACTTCTTATTTTTACTCTGAAATTTAAAAACTACTACATTGAAATTTCAAATTTTCACCAAATATATATTCTTTTTTAAATAAAGGTCTAGTAGCTTAGAAACTACATTCAGTTTTCTACAGATTCTATTTTTACATTTTTTTGAAATAATATAGATAGCTTATTCAATTTTTTATGTCAAGTTGGCTAACTTTGATTTTTGTCTTTTTATTGTGACTTAAGGGCCTGTTTTTTCCATGATGATCCTACACATACCCGTATCTTTCCACAACATTGACTAGAATTTTAGACCTTTATTCATCCTCATCTAAAATGTTCCAAAGAATGCAGAAAGGGTGGATTCTTGTGCATCAAAACTATCAATATTTATCATGAAATTCCTTATTTGATAAGAAATAGGCTCTAAATTTGACCATTCCAACCTTCATATTATCAAAAACTCTTTCAAAAAGTAAAAGAGTAGACAAACAACCATATTTCCACACCAAAAATTCTTCTTCTTGCTCTTCTTAATTTACATTAAACTATTCAAAAATGTATGCAAAATAGTTCACACAAGTCATATTCCATACCTCTTATTACCATATCAACAACAATTGTCACCACAATTGTAGAAACTACAGAGTCATTGTTAGGGATAGAAAATTTATGACCAATGGCCATAGAAGCATTCCTTGTTACCGAGTCAACAATTGATCTCAAGAAAATTTATTTTCCTTTAGAAATCACACCTGTAACCTCAACCATTTATTTCTCATTGATAATCTTCAATTTAGGAACTAGTTTGGAGGAACACCCACTAGTTACATCTCTAATAGATTCTCTAGAAATCAGATGTGCTTCATCAATCCACAAAGATTCATCATTAATTATACTCAATACCATCATAATATACTTCATCTAAAATTCAAACCAAGGCACTTTTCTTCAAACATCCAACTTCTTTTCAACTAATACTCTGTAGGCATCATAATTCTCTTTCAATTCATTTTCCCAAAGCACATTGAATTGAATTGATAATATTTTTTCAATCTTATTGTAAAAAAATGAATAGATATCTTCTATAGGAGACACTCTTGGAGGGATGCAAGAGAATACACCAAAAAACTCTTTCGACACATTCCTCAAATATCTCTTCAACCTCTCTTTATCTGCACAATTCACAATCTTTGAATTATCCATCAATATAAGTAAAATATTATGCAAACAGGAGTATGTCTGAAAATTTCAACAAGAATTGTACAGATATCCTACTTCTAGAACTCACTTTGAATTCATCTGATACATTCTTCAAATTCTAAAATATTGAATTCCCTTCTAAACTTCCTTTGCACTCTTTTTCATAAAGACATAGACCTTTAATTTCTTATGAAATTATTCCTTTCATTCCGAATGATATTACAATAAATATTCAAACTTGCAGGTAGATTGCCTCGAAAGTTGTGTACTCCTCCATTCTTCCAAATTCTATAGACCTCATTCTTCACACATGTGATTGATAAAATACCCTAATCTTGTTACTACATTAAATATAGTTCTCTCATGATATGACCCAAGTACCAAAAAGGGGGTTTATTAGATTTTATGATGATTGCTCCTCAATAGTCGTTGCTTTTATTTAGAGATTGAAAGGAGTATCTATATCAAAGGTTGACACAAATAATACCAATAATTCCTTTATCCAAATCCTTTCCATTTCTTTTCTTTCCTTTTTTGGATCAAAGGTTTGATCATTATTCTTCACTAGAAAGATGTTATTCTTTCTTCCATTATTACTATCGGGATTTTCTAATGTTTTTCATTTATAGAAATTAACACTCTACTTTCCCTTTTTCTTTTTATCCAATAGACTATGTTTATATCCATTTTTTTCATTTAGAATCATTCACATTACTTTTGTAGTCCTTTTCCTTATGACCAAATCTCTTGCAGAAATGACAAAAAACCATTGAAGTATAAATACATATTTACATCATTCTATTTGACATGAATTTTTTTCAAAATCTCTTGTTCGCTCCTTGACTTGTCTACCTTTGTACCACGTATTCTTACCAGTGAATTACTTCACTTTAGAACTATGACATTTTCAAACCACAAAGTACTCATATCCATTTCCAATCTTTGAGAGGTAATCAAATTATCAAGCATCACTGAGCTTAGCTTAAATTTTTCTTCAAAACTCTTTGCCCTTTCCAAATTAGATCTCAGGATTCTTGCTTTTAATTCTATCTTTGCACATTCAAGGTATATGTAGGATCATGATGGGCCAAAAAGTGGTGATATGTAAGCCATATGATGACCTATGTGGCTGACAACTCTTTTTTTACCCAAAATTGATGAAATGAAAAGGGTTTTTAGAGGATATTATTAGCTTTCCAAAAATATAAATTATTATTTACTTTGAATTTAATAAATAATTATTATTCATTTTCTATTAGAATTACGAATAAAGTCCTGATTGATAGGCTGATTGAAAAACATCTATAACTCTCAAACAGTATCACATTTTTTGAATCCAAAACATGCGTCACATTCTATGCTTTGCATACTATAGGATTAAAAAAAAAAATTGAATTTCATGAATTTTTGACCATGTTAAGGTGGTTAGACAGACGAGCTTTTATATTTTTAAAAAAAATTTAATAAAAAAATCATAATTAATTATTTACTTGGAAACAAATTATAAAGAAAATGCATCAGATCGGGACATGAGTCCTCTACTTATATCTAAAATCTTATAAAAAAATATTATCATTTTACTGTGGTTAGGGTGGTCAGACAGACACCTACTTCTTATTTTTACCCTGAAATTTAAATACTACTACATTGAAATTTCAAATTTTCACCAAATAGATTTAAAAATAAAAAATAAAGGTCTAGTAGTTTAGAAACTACATTGAATTTGCTAGAGATTCTATTTTTTAGATTTTTTATAAATAATATAGATAACTTACTCAAATTTTTACGTCAAGTTGTCTAACTCTGATTTTCTATCTTTTTATTGCCACTTAAGGCCCTATTTTTTCCATGATGATCCTACACATACTCTTCATCTGTCTTCTTTTGAATTTCCATTTCCTGACATTCTTCAATTCTTCTCTTCTCATCCAATTGTTCCAGTAGGCTAGTGATGATTTCTTCTCCTTCGGTCAACAAATCACATGCAACCAAAATTGTACTTTGTATATTTTCAATATGATCATTTTCTTTTATCAACTTATCCATCAAGGCTTCCATTTCTTCTAAAAAATTTCACAAGGGAAATTTCTAGAGGAAATAATTTCTCTTGTTCAAAATTTGGGACCTTCCTCAAGCTATTAGGCTCCTTCTGAGGAACCAAGCTCTGATTCTAATTGTTGAACATCCAAAATATTGAGAGGGGGGGTGAATTAGTATTCCACAATCTGATAATAAAATTCACTTAACCATTATCACAATAGTGACTGAATCAACAAGAGAGAACTTCGAAACAAGATAAATCAATCATACACATGAACCCCAATATTTTTACGTGGAAAATGAGGGAAAAACCATGGTGAGAGTTAACTCACAATATATTATATCTGGATACAAAATATTAGGGGGCTCACTACCAGGACTCACTATCCTTAAAAGGCTCATAGCCTGAGTACAAAATATGGCTCACTACGAAGATATAATAATGGTGGTTCACTGTCAAAATGATGAACTAATGGAATACACCTTCAATGTGTAGGGTTCAGTTATGCTAAAGATCAAAATACAAAGTACCACATTACTCAACAATTTCATATTTTCACCTTTTCCCTTTTGCAATAGAACACCCTCTCTCTCAATTAGGTCTTCCCAAGATCTAATCAGCACCAAATGTCTTTGTGAGTGGCATAAAAGAAAAATTGTGCTTATTATTGGATACAATTTTTTTGTATACCTAACTTGTGAGACAAATGTGAGCCTTCCTGAAGAGGCTAAGCATATTGGAAAAATTCTCTTAGAGAGAACATGTCTCCTCATTTTTTATGAAGGTCATCAAGCTTGAAATAGCCAATCAAAGATATGGAATCCATGCAAAAAATTTAATTCAAAATTGCACATTATACTCTCATGAATTCTTTCCCAGAATAACTTCAAAGAGATTTTCAACATATTGTATTTGGTAAGGCAAAATTTTGTCAATTTTTTCTTAGGAAAAAAATTGAAGCTATCATTGACACCTAGTAAAGTTATGGCTAACAATAGGAACTACAGGCTGAGGAAGTTCTTCATGGATGAAATTGGGAATAAAATTCAAAATAGAAAAGAGAGTGAAAAACTAGAATTTTATGAAACTCTTGCAATATTTAGGTTAATGACTTATGCTTTTGTTAATTGTTATGATGGGAAGATTCTAAATACTCTTCCCAAAATAAAGGATTTTATTATAATTTTGAGAGCATATTCTATACAAAAATCTATCTTAGATCAAATAAATTAAGCAAACAACTATAAAATAGCCAAAACTTTTGAATTTGAAACAAAATTATCTAATGTATAGACTCTCCCTGTGATTTTCTCCTAGAATGAGGTATATAAATTTTGAATTAGAAGCAATGGTATATGAACAACTATTTTTCCTATCTATTATGCTACAACAATTAACTATAGGTTAGAACATATCTATATCAACATAAAATAACAAGTGAAATTCACTTGAAACTCTATTGTGGTAATTGATTTGTAAGGAAGTTTGTACTCCTCCATGAAAATTATTTATGCACATTGGTATATTGGTTATTCTCTTTATCTCCTTTGTGATCAAAACAATAGTGAAGTTCATTACATAACTCATGACTATTTTTTAGTGGTATGATCCAGTGCTCTTTTACTTCTTACTCACTGTGTTCTCAACCACCATGTGCAAACAACTTAGATGACAAATATTTGTCACCATTTGATAGTAAATTTCACTATTTTTGAATTGTTTGTTATGATTCAATCACTATTTGATAGTGGTATTCCTTTATCAGCCCTATAGGATAGAGGACAATTCATAGTTTGCAACTCTCTAATAATGGTATTCCTTTAAGTGATCTTAATCACGTAATTCAATGTGTAAGTGTGAATAAGTATGAAAGTAAATACACTTCTTAATGAAACATTATATCAAAGATTCTATAAATAAAATAATTTAAAACAAGAAACTTGAAAGCGTTTCATTATCTCCTATCTCTAAAGATTTATCAAGTCAAAAAGCTCTCAGATTTAATAAGACACTATAACTATTAAAATGGAAATTTAAAGAATGAAATGATGTTGACAAAATGATCTAATCATGTATGATGATATCTAAATGATAGAAGGAAGCTAATTTAATCTATGCTTGACATGAAACTGATGGATGAAAGCTATAATATGCAGCCATGATTATGATTCTAAAATGCTATGATGCTATGAATTGCTTGATGATATTGTTGCAGAGTAAGTTTGCATAAAAGTTTGGATCCTTTCTTTGTTCTATACGGTTGTATTTATAGATTTCTCAATAGCACATTTGCACAGGTGCAGAAAACAGAGGTCTAGATTCAATCTGGAGGATTGAATGGTGAAATATGAAGAAGTTGGAGAAGATTTTGGGAGAGGTTCCTACCCATGAAAACACCAGGCAAAAGGATAGGAAGAATTGACGGAAGAGGATTGAGACATTGATTCAAATTTGTTTCCAATTTGTCTCCAAATCCTCCCGTGAAGATTGAATGAATTAAATTTATTCATAAATTAGACATATGATATCTAATTTGGTTTTGAGAAAATAGAGTAATTTTATTTATGCCTTTATTTAAATATTTTGATTTATTTAAATTAGCAAAAGTTAAATAAATAATTTAATAAAATAAACTATAGAACTTGTTTATTAAATTAGAATGGAAGGAAATGATAATTAAACAATAAAGTGTTTAACCTTTGTTTAATTTATTTAAATGATGTGATGTAATACAATAGGGGAAATTGATAATTAAATAAAGCAAAGTATTTATTTTTGTTTATTTAATTAAGATGAAATAATAGAAGAATTTAGAAGAATTTAAATGTGAACTATATAAATAAATATTTCTATTTATTTAATAGTAGATAAATTTAGGATAATTAATCAAATAAGTCATATTCCATTAATTAGATTCTCCAGACCAATTTTAGGTGTATACATTTTGCCACTCTTTGAAGTGATGTGTTTACACATTGCTTCCAAGAAAATTTTGTTGTTGTTGCTAGTACCGACAAAAAATTTCAGTATGCCCCAAACATGCCCTAGACATTTATTTTCAGGTGATTGATGATAATATGCCCCCTTGGGAGATAAATTCATGATTTGTTGATTTTTTTGGATTTTTAAAAAATTTTGATTTTTATGATTTGTCGATGATTTGATGATGTTTTGATGGTAAATTAATTTATCTCTCGATATTTGATGTAAAAAAAATTCCCCTTGGATGAATTTCAATTAATCTTATAATAAAATTAATTAAAATGGTAAAAATCCCATCAAAAATCCCTTTTCGAAAAACTTATATAAGGTCAAAAATGTCTTTTTCCTACTCATTTGTGCATTTGACCTTTGAAGTCTTTGGGAAAGAATTTGTGACAGTTGGAGAAATATTTCGATCCCTTACTACACCCACCGGTTCGAGCAAGTGCGATGTCATCAGCACCCGACTGCTTATGGACCTCTGGTATGTACCCCGAAACCTCCTCGTAATTTATGATTTTTTGTTTTGTACATTTTTCAATGTATTTTTAAATTTTGTAGTTTTAGTGCTTCAATTTTGCACTGTAGCACTTTTACACTCTGGTGTAGTGCTTCTAGATTCTATTTTAATGCTTCGGTGAATTAGTGCTTCAAAGTGATATTGTAGCTCTTAGGTAGGTTAGTTTAGTGCTTTCAAAACATTAGCGCTTAGGTAGGATATTTTAGCACTTTGAGAATTTAATTTAGCGGTTTGAGGATTTTAGCACTTTGAACAACCATTTCAATGCTTTGAATCTTTAAAATAGTGCTTCTAATGTTTTAGTGCTTTGATAAACTGTTATAGCGCTTCTGATTGATAAAATAACACTTTTAATATTTTAGTGCTTTGAATGCCTGTTCTAGCGCTTCTGATATTTTAGTGTTTTGAATGCTTGTTTTAGCGCATCTAATTCAGATTTACAAAATTTGTCAAATTTTAAGCCTGATTTTGTCCAGTCCAATCATGTCAACCCTTTGGCTTGATATGATTTGATGATTCAATAACCTTGATGACTTTCAACCTCATGACGAATGATTCGACTGATTGATATATTTTAATTATCCTCATGATAGGTGAGGAATAAAATCAATTTTGATGAACCTCATGATAGGCGAGGTTGATTTTAATAAATTGACCTCATGTAGGTGAAGTATAATTTAGATCAATAATGATGACCTCATGATAGGTGAGGTTTGATGATGCTTGCATATGAGTTTTGATCAAAAATTCCTACAAGAGTTGATTAGATTTGATAGGATAATAACATGTGATTCATGACATAGTTAATTGATTTCAAACATTTCTTAATGATAGGAGCATCTAGATAACCCCTAGATTCATGAGCGTTTCCCATGGAATTTTGACTTGATTCCATAGTTGACACTAGATGAGACAAAAATTATTGTTTGGTGTGGTCTTGCTTCCCTTCTTGACATGCCCCAGATTAGGATTAATCAGGGTCTTCTCATAGCTTTAGCCGAGCAGTGGTATAGTGATCATAAAACCTTCCACTTACCCATTGGCGAGATGATAGTTACTCCAGAGGATGTACGGCATATTTTACGGATCCTTTTAGTTTGAGAGATTGTCATGTATGATTCATAGGAGGTGGGCGAGATAGATGCTCTTCATAGAGTCTTCCACGATGGGCATATTGCTAAGATGTGGATTCCATGGTGAGATATGGTAGACGCATATGCCACCCTTCCTTCAGTTCTGGCCAGATTTATTGGAGATTTCCTTTGTCCTGATCGAAGGTCAAAGGGACTATCTGTCAAATAGGCCTGAGTTCTTAAGAGTATGGTTATACATGGGACCCACTATTCTTGGGGGATGTGCATGCTAGCACATTTGTATCATGATCTGCACTCGGTTTTTTATTTGAGCAAGTGTAGTTTATATTCATGAGCCACCTTGCTTCAAGTTTGGGCATAGGAGCATATTGTTGTCACGTGACCAGTGCTAGTTTGAGATAGGCCTACTACTAGGCAATATGCAATCATATATAGAGGTCAACTCACCCAGGCTAGGATGGATAAGCTGGAGCATTGGAGGCACATTTTGGATGATCTAGAGGCAGTGACATGGTGCCCATATTTGGATTGTGAGCATTGGGATGATGATGATGTAGAGATGGGTTACCTGTGTGACTCCATGTATTTGATTGGCCAAACTCGTTTTGTTTTAGAGATATTTTTGTTGTGGAGGGTCTACAATAAGTATGGTATTGTGCAATGCATGCCCCAGGGTGTTGCACATTATGCTCAATGATAGAGTGATATAGTAGATTGGGGGCCTCCCCTATCATATAATATTTTAGTAGAGGGGTATCATTCCTTATAGCCTTTAGATTGGGACATACACCATGATATTTCAGAGGCACCAGTGACAGAGGAGTACGTGGTGTTCCTTGCATTACATCTATGTCCTTGAATCACTATTTCTGATGAGCCAGTACCACTACCTATAGAGGAGGATGTTGTTGTTTCCCATGGTCAATGAAGTAGGTGAGAGGAGGATGTTCACGAGGAGGAGACCATAGATGTTGATGTGGAGGAGGATGTGGTGGAGGAGTAGGTCATAGATATTGAGGTGGAGGAGGGTATTAGTAGGGAGGAGGGTAGTGGAGATGATAGTGGTGAGAGTAGTAGTGGCGATAGTAGCAGTGGTGATAGCAGCATTGAGGATGAAGATGATAGAGGGGTTGTGGTGGGCAGTATAGATCCATCCACTAGTATGCCTCATAAGAGGCAAGTAGTAAAGGCATCTTGCTCACATCATCAGACATAGATTTCCACTCTCTAGGTACAGATTCAGACTCTGCAAGGGAAACTTGTGCAGGCTTAGGGTTTACTTCTGCAGATTCAAACGTAGCTACAGACAGGAAAAAAATCATTCATAGGCCTTAGCACAGGTACAAGGATAGTTGGCAGCTACGCAGATACAAATTGCCACATTGAGAACTGAGAGGGACAGTGCTAGACAAATTGAAGAGTGAGCACCGGTGATTGTCGAGACCCTACAATGAATTACCGATGGTACCACCATTGGTGATAATATGAGGGAGGTTATTTGTGTCAGTTGAGAGGCAAAGTTTTACATGGGTCATTATCATGATGTAGTCCCTGTTGAGAGGAGAGTGAGTTATGCTCCTTCATGGTTAGGTAGGACACATACCGGGACTGTTAGTGAGGGTGTGACCCAACCACGTCGCAGAGATCCAAGGGATCCTGGTCCATCTGGTGGTGGTGGAGGTACTGGTCCCGTGATGCCTTTAGATTTTGGTAGTAGAAGATCCTAGATGTCATTATGATTCTGTGATATTCTTTTGAGACATGATGTATACTTTGACTCAATCAGTTTTGATGATGTATCTCTTTTATTTCAGACTTCATTGTATACTTGACATTGATGATTTATACGATTTTTATGATATGCATTTTATTTTTACCGATCTATGATTGTTCTATTATGATTCTATGATGGATGCATTTACTTTCAATGTTTTATATGCCAAGTGATGATTCTAATTATGATATTATAAATGCATTTTATATGAGGATAATATGCTTATGATGTATGATGTTCTAATTAATGAATGATGTATGGATGTATGTTTTCGATGTGTGGATGCATGATCATTTTATTTTTATATGATCATCTTATACATGAATGTGGATGTAATGTATGTTCCTATGTTGATATGAATGTGAAAATAGATGATGTATGATATAAATTATGAATTAATGGAAATGCAATAATATGATGTAATAATAAAATGATTAATGGATGTATGATGTATTTTAATGTATGGAAGTAATGTATTGATAATAAAATGTGAATGGATAATGTGATGACTTGATATGGGAGAAAAAATTAATGGATGGATGAAAAATGCAATGATATGATTTATTTTTAAAATTTTCTTTTAGAACTTTTATATGATATGGAGAAATGAAACATGATTTTATTTAAAATGTATGAATTATGAATAGAAAATGCCTTCTAATGTGGAAAATTTTGATGCAACTACATGGTTACAATGATTTTTTTGTTTTATGTCAAGTATACTCAGTATTTTTAATAGAAAACATAATCATAAATTTGAATCCTTTTTATAACAAAACACTCTACAAATGTAGAAATAATTTATGAATGAAATCTAATTGTATCATTTAAAAACTATATGCAAATTATTGGAATTCTAACAATACTTTCTGTGCTTTGTATCATCATAGAGCTTTTAAAAATGTTGGAAGTGAGTACAAGCATCAATGGTATAATTTAGACCAATGATGACCTGAGTACAACTTCCATGATTTTTGATATTGCAAATGAACACAAGCATTGAGGTATAATTTAAAAGATATGACCTGATAATTTCTTGCATAAGCAGATAAGGATCAATAATTTTAGTGTGTGTATTCCGAATGTAATTAGTGATACATTTATAGAGCATGTCCCACAAAAATTCACACATTTAAATAATTAATTCCCAAACATCAGACAAATGAAAATATCATTCTTCTTCCTAGCTTCTCTAGTTCAATTCATCATCGAGTTACTCCAAAGAAATGATAAATAATCAACAGTACAACATATCCAATTTCTACATAAAGTGTTTCATACATTATTTAGATTAGATCATCCATCCTGATTTTGTGATTTTTTGAGATTCTGGACCAAACCTAACCTACTGACCTATCCTAGGGGCCTCGGGGGTTGATTAAAGATTAGCCTTGCCTACATTTTACATGTAGAGACCACGTAGTTTGACTGACATCAACTCATAATTTTGGCTTTTTTCAGACTGACTATTTGACTTTTTTTTTGGATTTGTTGATTTGAAATGGATGGATAAAATGTTTATGGTGGTGATTGATGTTCTATGTTGCATTGTGTTTCAATCGTTGTTTTTGTTGCATTTTTCATACTATTGTTTGTTCATTTTTTTAAGCCTTGATGTTTTATTGCCCCTAGTGATATTCAAATGTTTCCCCCAAGCTAGAGTGAGACATGACCATTTGAAATGATAACGAATGCAAAAATTATGGTGAGATTAATGACCATGATATGTATCTAAATAGATGGAAAATCTGGTTAAAATCACATATAGCACATGTTTCGAGGTTTTCACCATATTTTAAATGCACTTTTGTTTTGTATTACCTCTTTTCTCTTTTTTGTATTTTATATTCTCTGTTACCTAGATGCCTTTATGTCAGGTTTTCATCAAGGCAATCATTTTTAGGATTTTCAATCGTGCGCTAGGTGATTCAAGTATAGAAATTTTTGAGATGGATAATGTTGATAGGTTCATCAAACATATCCCCTTCTGATGTTGATAGTTGATAGGTTCCTGATCCGTAGATTGATAAGATGACAAAGGGACCTATCTAGTTAGGTTCAAACTTCCCTTTCTTTTTTCTGTCTTGCTGATCTCTAGGGTTCTCTTTAGGACCAAATCGCCAACCTAAAAGACTCTAGGTTTTACCCTATGATTGTAGCTCCTTGATATTATTTTTTGGTATGTCGTTAGATGATTGATAGCTTGTTGACGATGTTCATCCAATAGTTCTAGTTCTTGAAGCCTCGATACTCTATAATCCTCATCTAAAATGATTCCTTTTAGCGACACTCAAAGTGATGAAATTTGTACTTCAATGGGTAGTATGGCCTCTGATCCATATACCAAGGCATATGGTGTCACTCCCATTGGTGTTCATATGCTGGTTCTATAAGCCCATAGTGTAGGATTAAGCTAAACATTCCAATTATGTCCAACATCGTTAACCATTTTCTTGAGTATTTTCAAAAAACAATTGTTAGAGGCCTCTACTTGGCCATTTCCCTAAGGATAATATGGTGTTGAGAAATGATGTTGGATATGAAATTTGTCAAAAAATCCCTAGACATCCTTTTTTTAAAATGGTTGTCCATTATCAGTGATAATGGACTGAGGTATGTCATACCAACACATTATGTAGTTCAATATGAATGATGAGATCTATTTTTTCTAGTGATAGTTGTGAGAGGAACTACTTCTATCAAATTTGTAAAGTATTTTGTCGCTATGATTATGAATTTGTGTCCATTGGATGAAGACAAATTTATCTTTCCTGCCAAGTCCATTCCCAATTGACCAAAGGGCCATGTTGAGGTGAATGGATGTAATTTTGGAGCTGGTGCATGAATTAGATTACTATGAATCTGAAACTTTTGGGACTTATTGATAGACTGATAAGACTCCTTCTCCATACTTGGCCAATAATACCCTAAACAAAGGATTTTATTTGCTAGAGTTATACCAATTGAATAAGTTCCACAAATACGTTCACGAATCTCATGTAAAGAAGTCTCAAATTTGTTATGTTCTAAACACCAGAGAAGAGTACCATCTAGAACTCGATGGTAAATTATGTCGGTGATTAAGGTACATCGAGAAGATTGGCAGATGAAGTTGTGTTTCTGGTTCCTAGAAAGATCGGGGGGAGGGTTGTTGTCTCTTAGGTAAGCATAGGTTTTTCATAGATGGAGGATTCAGCGTTATCTAAATGATATACGGTTTGTGTTTTTGAACTATTATAAGAAGGATTAGATACTTGTTCTACCATAAACTCATAATGAACACTTTTCTCTAGTAATTGTAAAAGAGAAGCAATTGTCGCCATAGCATCTACCACTTTGTTTTCTGCCCTTGGAATTTTCTCAAATTGGATATTGACAAAGTATTATTTGAAATCATTTAGCAGCTGGTTATAGGGCATCAAATTTTCATCTTTGGTCTGATATTCATCATTTACTTGATAAATGACTAGTTGAGAATCCCCATATAATTGTAAGTCTGTCATTTTCCATTCAATTGCCACTTTGACTCCAATGTTTAATGCTTCATACTCCACCACATTATTGGTGCATTGAAACATTAGTTTATAAGATTTTGGGATAGTGTGTGCTTGGGGTGTAATGAAAAAAATTCCAAACTAGATCCTCTTTGTGTATATGATCCATCAAAGTAAAGTATCAATTGTTGTGGTGTTACTGTATGATTGTTTGCATCAGGAAACTCCATTTTCATAGGATGATCATTAGTTAAAGAAGCTTTGGGTAATTTTTCATCAATTACTTGACCTTTGATGGCTC
This sequence comes from Sequoiadendron giganteum, assembly GCA_007115665.2. Lineage (NCBI taxonomy): Eukaryota > Viridiplantae > Streptophyta > Pinopsida > Cupressales > Cupressaceae > Sequoiadendron > Sequoiadendron giganteum. The sequence continues at coordinate 568,835,629 of CM021105.1, read as the reverse complement.
TTATTTCCACATATTGTATATCAAATTCACTTAAAAGCATGACCCACTTGGCCAGTCTGTCTATTAAAGCAGCCTTGCTGAGTAGATATTTTAAGGGGTCAATCTTTGCTATGAGTCTAACTGTGTGAGTCAACATGTAATTCCACAACTGTTGATTAGAAAATACCACTGCCAAACAAGATTTCTCGATGAAGGTATAATTTATTTCATAGCCATTCAAAGTTTTGTTGATGTAGTAAATGGTTTGTTCCCTTCCTTCATTATCTTCTTGTGTTAAGAGTTCCCCTACAGAAATATATGTCGTCGCAATGTATAGTATCAAAGGTCTACCTTTTGTAGGTGGCATGAGAATAGGTGGTGACATCAGATATTCCTTTGTTTGGTTAAAAGTTGTTTCACACCCTTGATCCCATTTGAACACAAAATACTTATGTAATAGATGATTAAATGGGTGACTTTTGTCTACCAACTGGGAGATAAATCTCTTGATTGATTGTAGCCTTCCCTATAGTGACCTTAGTTGACTGATGTTTCTAGGTGGTGGAATTTCCATTATTGCCTTCACCTTTGTTGGATCTACTTCAATACCTTTTTTTTAAACTATGTATTTTAAGAGTTTTGTTGATGTAACCTCAAAGACACATTTCTTAGGGTTTAGTCTGACATTGAACTTTTCTAGCCTTGTGAAAATTTTTCCCAGGATATCCATATGTCCTTTTCTAGAATAAGATTTAGGTAGAATATCATCCATGTAGTCCTCCATAAAGGTATGCATCATATCATGGAAGATAGTGGTCAGTGGTCTTTGATAGGTTGCCCCTACATTTTTTAATCTGAAGGGCATGACATTCCAGCAAAAGGTTTCCCATGGACATGTGAATATAGTTCTCTCTTGATCTTTTGGTGCTATCTTGATTTGATTGTATCCAGAGAAACCATCCATTATTGACAACATGGCATGCCTTGCTGTTAAGTCTACGATGATGTCTATACTAGGCAAGGGGAAATCATCCTTGGGGCATGTCTTATTTAGATTTTTGAAATCTGTACATATCTTGATACTATTATTTGGCTTTGATACAGGTATAATATTTGATATCCATTCGACATAATCAATAGATCTAATGAATCCGACATCCAATAATTTGTTCAACTCAACCTTTACTATAAGTGCAATGTGTGGATGCATTTTTCTCAATTTTTTTTTTACAAGTTTGATCCCAGTAGGTAAGGAAAAATGATGCATTAAAATATTTGGGTCTAAACCCGACATATCAGAGTATGAACAAGAAAATTTAATGCTTCTTTCTTGAAAAATTTGATAAATTCAGGTCTTTCTTGTTCTGTCATAGATTCTGCCAGATATAAAATATTTTCTCTTTCTTCAGTGCCAATGTTTACAGACTATGTAGGCTCTGCTAGAACTAATGACATTTCATGATAATGCTTCAGAAGGGTGTCAAATATCCCATCTTTCAGTGCCTTAGAGAGGTTTCCACTGTCTGCTGCATTCTTTATTTTTCTTTTTTCAAAATCTAATACTGCCATAGAATGGTTTTCACTATTAGATCCATTGTTCCTATTTTTATTTTTTCAACTAGAAGATTTGACTCCCTCCATTTGATTCATGTTGTTATTAGATTTATGGGTAGAACTTGTATCAATTTTTTCATAACAAAGAAAATTTATGATAGCATCATCATTTGCATAGATGGGTACATTTAGAGGTTCAATGGGTTCCCAGTCGATAAGTCCGGGATAGAATAAGGGGAGCAAGTCATTAGATTGAATTAGGTTGATAGCAGTAAGGTTCCAAACAGTTATGTCATTATATTTTTCACTAGGGATGTTGAGGTCAATGATGCTACTCTCCTCGAAATTATCTAGTTCACTCGATGTCTTTCCATACTCACTTGACTCATCAATATTTTGTGATCCTAATACAAATGATCTAGAACCTGAGCTTTGTCCCTCCTCACATGTAGGTGCATATTGTTTTATGACATCAATTTGGACATTTGTGTAGGATATATCAGAATGTAGATCCCATTCATATTCATTAGAATCCGTTTCAGAGCTATCTCTTACCTGAAAGATTCTTTCAACTGCCTTCTTTGTCATTTTTTTTTCTTCTTCTAAGTATCCCAATCCTCTATTATCTTTTGAATGAAGAGTAAGAGGTTGAATAGGTTCCACAATTCCTTCTTTCCTTTTTCCACCAGGTCTGTGTCCTTCATAACCCATTTTTTATAAAATGGTCTTTCCTTTGCCATACTTATTTGTCTTGATTTTGATGTTTTTTGATGTCGATGTTTCTTCATATTTCTACAATCAATCAAGGATAGCCTTGTTTTTTGATTCATCCTCTATAGTATTGGCTCTCAAAAATATTTCCTCTAGAACTGTGGCAGGTTGTGATGTTTGTTGTTTTATCATTGATGGTTGTCCATACGACTTTGGAGATTGCATCACTTATGAAAGATTAAGAGATTTCTCAATAGAATATTGTCCTATGCCTTTGTCTTTTACTTGTACCTATTCTTGGAATTTTTATGATAGAGAATTTAGATGATCCTTTCTTTTCTGTTAATGTTATTTCAACAACACTTATATCTTATGATTTATCATTTTTCTCCACCCACTTGGATATTATTTTTGGATTTGTTTCACCATCTAATGAGTTTGAAGTGCATGCTTCCCTATTGTGAGGCAAAAAGGTATCTTGAGAATTTTTGAGTGTGTTACAATGTTGAGGATTGTTAGAATCTACTGATATAGTCACCTCTTGTCTATTTACTGGAAATTTCAAACATTGGTGATAGGTCAAAGGTATTTCTTGCATTTCATGAATCCACGGACATCCTAAGAGTATATTGTAGGTTAATTATTTTTCTAGTACCTAGCATGCTATATTTTTCATCATTGGTCCCACTTGAATGGGGAACACAATCAGTCCTTTAGAAGATCTCTCTTCCTCATCATAAGATTTTATTGTCATTTTCCTTCGAGCATCAATATCATTATCTGAATACCCTAGTGCACAGATTAATTTTAAAGTACAAATGTTCAAACCATCTCCCCCATCTATTAGGAATCTTTTAACACGATGCTTGTGGGTCAATACTTCAATATATAGGGTGGTGTTATGTGGATGATTAAGGGACACATCATCCTGTTCAGAGAATGATAAAAAAAATGGCGTGGAAAAATGTCCCACCATAGCCTGGAATTGACAAACATCTAGGTTGTTGGGTACTATGGTGGCAACAAGTGCTTGTTCTAAAAATTCCTTATGTGATGGTGATTGTTTAAGGAGTTCAAGTATTGATATTTGCGTTGGTATTTTCTTAAGTTGGTCGACAATGTTGTATTGAATGGGAGGTGGAGTTGTGTTTCTAGGTGCAACTCCCTTTAAAATGACCTTGGATTTCCCCATTGTCATTACATTAATCGGTTGCTAGTTTTTTCTTTCCATGATTTTTAAAACATTTATCTAATTGTTTGATATTTGTATGCTCGGGATTAGATCTAGGGGGATAATTTCAGTAGTTTTTTGTTGTCCATGTGATTACTGGTCGCAGTATCACTTTCTAATTCAGATATAAAAAATATCATGTTATCGAAAACATGGCCAAATTTTTTTCATTTACTATTTGTAGAAGTTGACTCTCCCTTGTCGTAATTTGGTAAAGGGTCTTTAAAGGTTGTATGATAATTTTTTTTATGTCCCTCTACGCTTACCTTTTTGTTTTCAATCAGATCTTGGACTATATGTTTTAATTCTATGCAATCATTTATCTTGTGTCCCTTATTGCTATGGAAGTTACAATAATCTGTGTCATTCTACCATGGTGGTTTGAATTTTGGATCCCAAAATTGTGGTTCTCGTGTAGTGATAAGATCACTTCCAACAAGTTACTTCATTGCCAGTTCTAGTGTTTGGCATAATGGTGTGAATCGACATCGATTTGATGATTTTTGATACGTTTGTGGTTTTGATTATCCTTTGTTCAAATTATTTTTTTGATTGATATTTGTCTTGATGTTTTGATCACTATTTTGGTTTGTTTTTGTAGTAGAGGCTGTCAAATTAAAAACTGGCTTTGCCTTTTGTGAGTCATTTACAATTTTGTTGATCCCAGTATTTTTGTTCTTTTGCCAGAATTTAGGTTTTTCAATGTTGGTGTATTGATTTGAGGAGTTGGTGTTGTTTGATTTTTCATTGTATTGTTTGATCACCCCTCATTTGACTAATGCTTCTTCAATTTTAAGGCCATTTTAAATCACCTTTTCAAATGTTTGAGGGCAATAAGCCTATAGCTCATCGCATCCATCAAATTGTCTATGAACAACTCCCATTTTTCTTCCTCAGGTATGGAGTGAGGATACCTAGCAAATAGTCTTCGCCATCATTGTAAAAAGGATAGGAATGTCTCAACTTTTTTTTGCTTCATGTTATAGAGGTCCATTATCATGACATCATGTTGGATTTTAAAAGAATATTATGATATGAACCTATTGACAAGCTCTTCAAAAGTGCATATTCTTGGTTGTAGTTTGGAAAACCATTCCATACATTTCCCTCCTAGGCTTCTTGGGAATAACCTCATTAGGTCCGTTTCTTCCTATGAAAATTCTAAGCTCATGGTCTTGAATTCCCTTATGTGGTTGATCGAATCTATCTCACCATTGTATTTGTCATATCTTGGGAACTCACAATATCTAGGGAAAGGTATCATGTATACTGTTGAGTCAAAAGGATAAGGATAAATGTCCTATAATGCACACCTCTTTGTGTTTACCTTTGTAATGTCCTATAGTTGTTGTTTTAAGTTATGTATTTGACTTGTTAAGGCAACAACTAGATCTACATTTGGTGAGTTTTGTGGTATTTCGGTTTCATTTTTTCTAGGTGCTTCTCTTAAGCGACTGACATCAAATTTTTTGGGAAGTTTGGCACTTGATTCAGCTAGCACTAGGAGATATTTCTCCATGTCTTTGTCTAAGATATTTTCCATAAATTAATGGAATTTTGGGTCCTGTTGTGCTACTTGTATGTCCTTTGCTATTATTTTGTTTGTGTCATTTTGATGAAGTCCACTCCAAGGATTATCTTCAACCATAAGGCTTGATGTTTCAATTTCTTTTTCCTAAAATTTTGGTCTTTGTGATCTCGTCGCATATGAGTTTTTGTTACTTTCACTAAACTTTGATCTTCTATGTTTGGATTAGTGTCAATTGGATTTTAACAAATTTAAATAGAATGATATATTCTATTGATGAGACCAAGTTAAAAATATGATATTGTGTTTTGTTTTGTGATTGTAGGATGTCAAAATCATGATGAGGAAACTTAACTCAATAATCCAAATTTGTGTTTTGATAATTGGACACTTTGTATTTTACAAGATCCGAGGTTTAGTTGAAAGAATTTTGACTTGTAAAAACCTATTTTGTTTAAGGTCTAAGACACTATCTAGACTGAGAAGATAGTTTTGTTTGACAAAAATCTGTGTTATAGCTATTAACGAATCTGACTGATATGTTTGTAAGATCTCTATTTTTTGTAGTTTTTGGAAGTGCTAAAAAAGAGTTTAGAAGTGCTAAAATAGAGCACAAACATGCTATTTTTTTAAGAGCTAAAATATACTGTGGAAGCGATATGAAAGTACTTCGAAGCACTATTTTATGGAAGCACTAAAATAGAATGCGAAAGCGCTATGACAGTACTCTGAGGCGCTATTTGGTGGAAAGCACTAAAATGGATCTTAGAAGCATTGTAACATTCGATTGAAGCACTATTTTGTGGAAGCTCTAAAATAGTGTTCAGAAGCGTTGAAATAGAATGTGTAAGTGCTACTTTTGAATTAGAAGCGGTAAAACAGACCTCAGAAGCACTAAAACAAACCTTGGAAGCACTACTTTGGACTTTTGTATTGCAAAATTTAATCTAGCCTAGTGGAATATTGTATCATTGGTTGTGAGATGGAGGACTGACATATGGGTTGACTATGATTATGATGTTGTGTAAGATATCTTCTTTGAAAAACATCTTGTGAATAAAGAGGCTCTAAGGTGTAATCACCAGTAAAACCCCTGGAAAAATCATGATACCTATGGATGAAAGTTCTATGATGAAGCAAGATTTTTCTACTTTGATACAAGAAATGTGCTCTTCTCAAAATATTTTGGTAACCAAGTGGTCTTTTCGGTTTCTTGATTTTGATGATTTGTTGAAAAACGTTTTTGATTTCCAATTTGTAATCATGAATTTTTCTAGGTGATTTTGTTTGACTCTTTTTGATGTTTTTTTTTATGATCTTTATCTGAGTTAAATGACTTGAGAACACGACCAACAATTGTAGAATAGTTTTTTTTAATCCTAGAACCTAAACAGATAGTGTATGTCTAAGAACCACGAAAGGTCCCTATTGATTTCCACTATTTTTTTAACAAATATACACTTCATACAAACTCACTCTTAAGGTCAAAAATTTCATCATTATACTCAACATCCCACATATTAAAATTATGTTGAATCACACAACCATGTCACCCCCTAGAGGGCCCTCGTGTTTTCGTCATTTCCAGGTGCATACTCAAAGTTGGATTTCTCATCCTTTGAGAAAACAGTCCTTGGCAATTATATGGTGAGTGTCTTGGGGGCAAATTCTTCCCTCCCCTTGCACTATGAGTATTACAATGTCTGGTTACTGACCTAGCTGGATACTACACTATGGTTCTTAGATAGTGTAATACCCCTCCGTTTTGCTTCTCGTTTCTTGTTGTTTATGCTTTGCGTGGATTGCAGCTACTGTGATACTGGACACATTTTTATTATGATGTTTTGATCGCTACTCTTGAGCGACAACTATTATTGTGTGATGTGATTATCTATTTTTAATTTACATGCTTTGATGAATTAATGATGACAGTAGAATTATCATGTGATTATTTATGAGAATATTGTTTATGATGTTAGTGTCAGTCTTGGATGAGTGTATTGGTGAAGGAGACGGGTTCGCATCACTCGCTTGCGAGCGCCCTGCGAATATGAGATTTCTTCTTCACGGTGTGAATTATATACTGCATATATTATGTTGATTACTTGATTACAGGTTGCAGGTACATGACATCGACTCCACCTGGTTCCACAGGTTTGAGCGTGTCGATCCAACGGTTAAGTTGAATGGGAGATAGTAGCTTGGTAACATGTGTCAGGTCTACACCCTAGCCTTAGTGTGTCGTCAGTTCTGATGATTGAGTCATGTTGTATCTTATTGGATGTTAAGTAATGTTTCGAAATGTGTGAACCCTTTAAATAGTTCTTTTGAAAATTGCATTGGCTGGAAGAAATGTTTATTTTATATTATTTTAATGTTATGCTCATTGGTTATATTAAAATGATTATTGAAATTAAACTTAAATTATTTATTTAATTAAATTTAAATCTCAAGGGATTAAATTTAATTATTAAATAATTGTAAGTAAGTTTATTAAAGTTGAATTATTTAATTTATTAAATTTAAATCTCAAGAGAGTGAATTTAATTATCAAATGATTGAAAGTGTGTTAATTAAAGTTAAAGTATTTATTTAATTAAATTTAAATCCCAAGGGATTAAATTTAATTAATAAATAATGGTAAGTAAGTTAATTAAAGTTAAATTATTTATTTAATTAAATTTAAATCTCAAGGGATTGGATTTAGTTATTAGATAATTTAATAATAATTATGTAAGTGTATTTGATTGTTAAATTAAATTAAATCAAAAAGGGAATTTGAGAAATTGAAATTTTACTTTAAAGTCAAATTAGGGCCTTTTCAAATAAAAAGGAGAAATGAAATTAACTTGTAAATTCAATTCTTGCATTTGAAAGTGAATTAGGGTTACATTAGGTTATTTTGGAAATTTTGAGAAAATGTTGTTTTATAAGTTTAGGGCAGAAAAATTTGGGGATTCTTCTTCCTTCATTTTTTTGATAGGCATGAAATTTGTTGGAGAAATTTTGATGAAAGTTTAGGGAATTATTTTCTGGTTGAGGAATTAAATTGAAAGGAGAGAAAAGATTCTGTGAAGAAGGTGGAGCTATTGGATAAAAGCTTGCTGGAAATTCTTTGCATTGTGGAAAAGAAATTGTGAAGAGTTCAAAGGAAATTCTGCATCAAGAAATTTGGTGGCTACAAATAACCAGGTTTTCTTTTATTTCTTTATTTTATTATTCCTAGTTTAATCTATTTTGTTTAAATGATAAGAGATTTGTAAATGGGGGATTTTTCTTGAAACCCTAGGTTAAACTGCAATAGTTTGATATTCAGATTTATTTGTTTTAAAATGCAAACCCTTTTAGAAAATTTGTGGAAAAACCCTAGATCAATGTATTAATCTTCTTGTGTTAAAATTATTTGAAAACACAAAGAAAAGGGAAGGGTTTCATTTGGTATTCAGAATTTAATCCTTGTTTTGAAAGGTTTTATTATTGTCAAAGTTTGTTCTGGTTTTAAAATTTTCCCTTCAATATCACTAGTATTCTGAATCAAAAAAATATATTAATGTGAATATATATTATATGTATCATACTTTTAAATATGATACACATAAAATATATATTTACAAAAATATAAATTTTATGTGATGCATTTTAATTTTTGGCGTTTGAAATTGTCACCGTGTGACTTGCGTATGTATCGTACGAAATAAGGTTCTTTTGAAAAAAAAATTTATTAAAAAAAAATTTGTTTTTGTGGGGGGTTCAGCCCCCCCACTATCCTGTTTGCACCAGTGGGTACTGCGTACCCACTGGGTAGTGCGCCACCCACATGGGGGGACACACTGTCCAATGGGACTGCGGCCCCCATGGTCTGTCGGCCGCTGTACTCTTTGTACAGTCGGCGAGGGTATGAAGGTACGCGGACTGTGCGCAGGGTACGGGGTACCCTGTCACATCCGCCAGTGGTTTAATGTTTTGTTTGTTATTTAATTTTTTTGTTTATGAATTTTTTTTATTCTTTTTTTTTAATTTCATTTTAATTTTAATTTTATTTAATTTCTTTTTATATATTTTTTTTTAATTTTAATTTTGTTTAATGTTTTTTTTTATATAATATTTAATTTATTTATATATATTATATATGTATTTTTTTAATATTATATATATAAATATATATAATATTTAATATATATATATATATTATGAATATTAATTAATTTTATATATATTAAATCATTTAACTTTATTAGAATCTTTCTTTGTTATATAGTTGATTTATCGAATCAAATGTGAAGGGGAGACATTTTCTTTTGATAACGAGTATTAGTTTTATGCATGATGTTTCGTTGTGGAGATTATAGTTAATACCTTGTTAAACATAGAAGTATCCTCCAACTAAACAACTAGTTATAGTTAAATTTATTACTCTCAGGATTTGATTCAGTTGAGGAGTTTAAGTTTTTGATGATGAATTTTATTGTTCAATATAGAATAGAATAAGTCTTCTTTTGTGAGAAATATTAGATTAGGAACATGGTTTTAGAATAACCAAATGTAGTATTTTCACTTCCAATGCATGAGTTCATTGATGTATCTTTTAATGAGTATTTTGTGAATGATTGTTGAGTTTTGGATTGTAAAGTCTTCCAGTGAATGTGGGTCATTCCCTTGTTAAAATTATTGTTTTGATTTTCCTTGGGTAGTGTTACCAGTATTTAGTGTACTCCTAGTATGGGAGTGGATTTCTTTGTGGTGGCCTCCTAAGATAGGAGAGAGTATATTGGTTCAATTCTATGACACTTGAGTAACCCTTGGAGTTAGATTGTGTGGTGTGTTATCCAATTAGAAGAGTGGCTTTTGTTAGGGGCCGGAGCCCAAAGAGGTAAATCGGGTAACCTTCAAAAGTATTTTTAATAAGTGATAACTAAAATAATGTACTTAGAGGATTAGGATGTAGTTCACATTAACCAAGATAAATTAACCTCACTCACAGACACAAGGGTTTGTTTAGACTTTGGGTGAGTGAGAAGGCATGGAATGGTAAGATCACTATCTTGTCCCTATGAGAGGTAGTTGATTCCGCTTGAGTTAGTATGAGTGTCGGGATTCGGTTGAGGTCACCAGGATTTCCAGAGCCTATGAAGAATGCCCAGAGGATATCTCATGACAAACCTTACGATGACACTCTGTCTAGGATAACACTGTATTTTGTTGTGCATATGTTTTCTTTAGCACACTTGATTATATTATGTTCGGAAGCAATGTAACCATGATTGAAGTTTTGACTTTATTGTGCATATGTGTGGTTGAGTCAGTTTGTATCAGTATGAGTTTGCCTTTGGTTTGAGGTAGTAGGTTTCTTGTCCATGTTACTTGGTTACTATCTCCTAGCATGGGTGGTGGGCCTTCGGGTACCACATTGGCTGGGTGGAACATGCACCATAACCGTTGGGTCCCCTTGATCTTCAGTACTTGGTGGCAAGACTTCTTGATGGACATCTCACTTGTCTACCTTTTGGATTCTTGTATTTTGTATCTCATAATGTAATGATATTGTTTTACCCCTCTTGTGTATGAGGTGGACCTTGTAATAATCAGACTTATGTATTTGTACTCATTCCGAGAATGAGGATTGTAATAGATCCTTTGTAATTGATTTATGTAAATGAATGCTTTATCATATCTCGTTTCTTTCTATGATGTTGAATGTTATTACTTGTGTTATTTACTTTCAATGTATTCTAGTTGATGTATGTTATTGTGGTTTTAAGTAATCTCAGTTATGTAACCCTAGGGGATGTTGTCAATTTAGTTGAACATGTGGGTTTAATTCACTTCTTTTAAAAATAAAAATTGTATGCTTGTTTAGTGAATTGAAACTTCCTCTAGGGTTGCGTGGCGGGGCATTACAAATAGGGTTTTTTTTAGAGAGGCAATAGATAAAATCCATCAGGAGACCTCCCAATCTTTAAAACAAAGATTTTGGGGATGGTTATCTTTGCACAACTTTGACAAAAAATGGGTTTCACCAGATTTTCTCTTAATTTTATAGTGGGGTGGAAAACCTAGCTTTGGTTGTTCTCACTTAGGTCATTCCCATAGGGTGAGTAATTTTTCCCACTACAATAGGCCTTCTAAAGGATTAAAAAAAAAATATAAATAACATGGAAATAAAGGATGAGTCTGGCATTTTGATCTTCCAGTTAAGGGGAGAGCATAAGCCTAGTCACCACAAGCACAACAAAAATTTATTTTAAGTCCAAAGAACAATGTGCTAATCTAAGTGAATATGTTGCTTCACCAAATTAAGCTATTCTATTTAACTAATACAATAAAAAAATGATGACTATCCTAGGATTAGTATATTGAATTTAAGTGTCTACCCTAGGATTGATTATTTTTAGTCCAAAAGCATAACATTTTGGTCGCGATCGCATCGGATCCAGATAACAAAAGAAAATATAGAAGCACTAAACATAGTTCTGAAGTGCTGAAACAAAGATCAAAAGCAATATAGTTTATTTTAGAAGCACTATAGTTTAAATCAGAAGTGCTATAAAATTTACTAGAAGCGCTACAAAATTTTTCCAGTGCACTATTAAATTTTTGAGAAATGGAAATCAACTATGTGGAACATCTCGTTAATGCGCTGAAACAAGATGTCGAAGCACTATATTTTCTCCCTCAGAAGCACTAAATAAATGTTTAGATGCACTATAGTTTATGTTGAAGAGTTGAAACGCAGTTCAAAAGCACTATAGCTTGTCTCAAAAGCGCTATAGTTTTTGTCGGAAGTGCCAGAAAATCTCACTCGTGCTAAACTGAACATGCCAAAAACGTGTGCTACACTTTTGAGATTTTTTTGTAAAATATGGGGCTATGCCCCATGGTGGCCACCAAATTGTAAGTGTGAATAAGTATGAAGGTAAATACACTTCTTAATGAGACATTATATAAAATATTGTATAATTAAACTAATTTAAAACAAGAAACTTGAAAGAATCTCATTGTCTCCTATCTCTAAAGATTTATCAAGTCAAGAAGCTCTTAGATTTAATAAGACACTATGACTGTTAAAATGACAATTTAAAGAATGGAACGATGTTGATACAATGATACAATCCTATATGGTGATATCTAAATGATAAAAGGAAGCTAATTTAATCTATTCTTGACATGAAACTGATGGATGAAAACTACAATATGCAACCATGATTATGATTCTAAAATTCTATGATGCTATGATTGCTTGATGATTGCTTGATGATATTGTTGTAGAGTAAGTTTGCATAAAAATTGGGATCCTTTTCTTGTTGTACAAGGCTGTATTTATATATTTCTCAAGAGCATATTTACACAGGGGTAGCAAATAGTGGTCTGGATTCAATCTGGAGGATTGAATGGTGAAAGATGAAGAAGTTGGAGAAGATTTTGGTACTGGTTCCTACCCATGAAAACACCAAGCAAGAGGATAGAAAGAATTGATGGAAGAGGATTGAGATATTGATTCAAATTTGTCTCCAATTTGTCTCCAAATCTTCCCGTGAAGATTGAATCAATTAAATTTAGACATAAATTAGACATATGATATCTAATTTGGTTTTGAGAAAATAAAGGAATTTGATTTATGCCTTTATTTAAATATTTTGATTTATTTAAATTAGCAAAAGGGAAATAAATAATTTAATAAAACAAACTATAGAATTTTTTTATTAAATTAGAATGGAAGGAGATGATAATTAAACAATAAAGTGTTTAACATTTGTTTAATTTATTTAAATGATGTGATAGAATAAAATAGGGGAAATTGATAATTAAATAAAACAAAGTATATATTTTTCTTTATTTAATTAAGATGAAATAATAGAAGAATTTAGAAGAATTCAAATGTGAACTATATAAATAAATCTTTCTATTTATTTAATAGTAGAGGAATTTAGGATAATTAATCAAATAAGTCATATTCCATTAATCAGATTCTCCAGACATATTTTAGGTGTATAGATAATATATATCTTCTTTATTTCTCAATGCTAACGATTCCTACATAGATTTTTCTTAGTCATAGTTATAGTGCTCCTTCATTTGAAGATATTTTGTTGCTTAGACAATAATGTTTCAGTGAACTCATATTTTGTCTTGCAAACATCTTGTTGCACTTGTAGAGTTTTTTTGTGCATAATATGTAGTCAAGATGCCTTCAAATGGAGCTCTTTTGTAGAGGGAATGGGATAATGGTGTCAGTAAAATAATAGTGTTAGTGAGAGGTATGATAGTAGATACAATTAGAATAGAAGGTGTAATTTTTTGATAGTAAAAGAATTATTTATTTGCTCGGATCTTGACACAAGTTTCCTTGGCACATAAGATAGCATATAATCTACTCTATTCCACAGTATCGACCTAATTCCATATTTCCCAAAGAAGCAATGACTGAGAGTATATGTGCCCTATATTTTTCATCCCAAATGTGTCTTTCTAATGGTTTTTCAGAATCAGGAAGAAGGTATGTCATGAAATGTTTGTGCCAACCCAAAACTAAGCCTTACAAAGAATTTATGCACCTATGCAGAATACCATAAGATGCTACAAAATGATGATCCAACACAAGAGCAAGCTATTAAGGGAGACTTGTATTTTCTATTGGCATATTAATGATTATATACACATCTTCTTTTGCATAGTTTAAAAATAGACATTTATGATAATATTCACTTAGAAAGAACCTTGAAAGGATTGAAACCTTTCTCTCATTCTTCCTAGGTCACTCCTCAAGATCTTGTATCAATAGTTGTGGGCTCTCTACAATAGCTTACCCACTATAGAGAAGGATTCCCTCATATTAGAATATAATAGATTGCCATATGCTATGCTTGAATTTGTAATGTGATGTAGCACATTCAATGTCACAAGGTATAGTTTGAGAGTAGAATTTGACACTTGATATTCATATAATCTAGCTTATTACAACACAAAATGAAAAACCAACATCCCAGCCAAAGAAAATTATATTTAATATGCACCATAACCAATGTTTTCCCACTTGAATGGTGGAATTCAACTAAATTCTGGGGGTCTTTTAAACAACAAACATACACATACAAAAGTTGTTGTGATAGCTATCAAGAAGAAAAAAAATGGATGATACACAGCGCCATGATAGCTTGTCATCCTTGATACTCTCTTGGAGGCACATCATGCACACTCACCAAATGTTTTAGGAAGGTTAAGTACCATTGGTTGAGATAAGTTTATATCTGAAATATCTTGCTAAATTGCACTCTTATTCAAGGAAGATGCTTTCAAAATTGTTATTGCTAAGTGAGCACTCATGCTATCTCTCAATTTTCTTGCAATTAACAGATTATATGAATGATTAGCTATCATTAAGGCATAAGCATATTTGGAAGTGGAATTTTATCAAATATTGTAGTTAAAAGTTCCACTTTTGATCACCAAAGCCTTCACAAAACCTTATGCATAACCACCAAAACACCACACGATTATTTTTTGGACTTCACAATGATGTAGGGAAAATACCCTGCATCACTGTGAAGGCCCAAAACCAATTGCGTAGTGTTGCGATGGTTGTGCAAAAGGACCACCACAAGATGACATGGTTGTTATTGGGCTTCCATAGTGATGCAAGGTTCTTTCCCTCCATCACTACAAAGGCCCGACAAAAAATGTGTGGTGTTGTGGTGGTTGTGTAAAAGGACCATTGCAACACTACATGGTTGTTGTTGGGCCTTCATGGTGATGAGAGGTGATTTTTGCACATTACTATGAAGGACCAACAACAACTATGTGGTGTTGTGGTTTTTGTGTAGAAGGTTTTGTGAAGGCTTTGATGATCCAAAGTGGAACTTGCAACTACAATATCTAATAAAAATCTACTTCCAAATATACTTTTCATGGATGTTCATATCATCAGTGAAAGCTAGAATTCACACACAGGAAAGGAGGATGCTTTCAAAGGTTGAGGAGTTGGGATTTACACCCATTGGTTGCATTTTCTAAAAATTTTCTAATGGATTTTTAGAAAAAAACCCATTTTGAACATATCCTTCAATCATGACATTCCATGATGTCACATTTCTTTCAGGCATTTTTTGAAACAATCTACTTTCCTTATGTAAGAGAGGGGGGCCAACCACTACAAGGCCCTAGATCACAAATGGCCAAGAGAGGAAAGGCTGCCCTAACTTACCCCAGTTTAAAGGAAGGTTAAGATAGAAGTGATGAGAATGATGAAGACTATGTTTCCTTCGATCACTCTACAATCCCGAGAATTGAAGGGAGATTAGACAAATCACTTTTTAAAGTCAACTTTGCATCTTAGATAGCTCTCTACCAGAGGAAAGAACCATGGTTTTGGGTCAACAACATGGTGTGTTGGCATTGATATGACCATAAAACCAGAGAGATGAGGTCAAAATCTAAAAGGTAGACTAACAACCTAGTTTAGAAGTTTCATAAGTGATAGAACAAGATTACGAAGAGTGAAATGTAAATACTAATATGATATAGGAAGTATCCTACCACAAGGGTGAAAAAGACAATTTCATAGACCAATATTCTCACCAACTTGCTCCAATCTCTCTCCACCTCCATCCAAAGTGCTCAAGGATTATGGAGGGAAAAATTAGAGGAATTCAAGCCTCTATTGCAATGGTGTGTGTCCTACACTTGCACTATCAGAGTGATGGAATGGTAGATTACTGCAAAGGAGTGTGAAGTGCTGCTACAAAGCTTGTGGATGGATGCTCAAAGCATGGAGAGATTTTCTAAGCTTGTGAATAATATCAACCAACTTGAAAATGGAAGAAGAGACACAAAATTTAAAGGGAGAGGATGAAAAACAACCATATTTGGGTTGGAAAACCGAAGAGGGACATTACACTTTGACTTCCAATCAAAAGTGTAATGTATCTATAGTCTCCAGTCATAGGATTTTTCTAGGGATGTAAGCATGATGTGTGAACATCTATGCATCGAGTGGGTGTCCCTGGCAAAAACACTCCACCAACACTCAAAACAGGTGCCAAGTGTGATGTGGACAGTAGGCTTAAGTGGAATTAAGCCTCCACCTTAGGTTTTCTAAAGTGAAATGGGGTAAAAGGGTATTTGTGCTAGGGGTGAAAATTCACACTTATTTATTTTTCCTCACTTTAGCGAGCATAATTAATGATGAGTGCTTTGGTAAAGTAGAGTGGTAAAGGAGTAAAAAAGTAAGAGAAATATACATGAACCGACGAGGAAGCATACCACATTTTGGTGAAATCGAAAGTGCAAGAGAGGTCTCTGTAGTTCCACGATACTACAAAGATGAAGTATGAAAGCACCTCACGGGCTCATGATCCTGCAAGGGAGGTATCCTTAAAGAACTCTCACATGAAGGAAACTAGGAAAAGAACCTTATAGATCCACATACCTACAAGGAAGGTATCCCTAAAGAACTCTCACATGGAGGGAGACCGAGAAAAGCACTTTATAGACCCATAGGCTTACAAGAAGGTATCCCCCAAGAAATCTCACATGAGGGAAACTAAAACAAAGCACTTTACAGACCCGTAGGATTGCAAGGAAGGTATCCCCCAAGAACTATCACATGAGGGAAACCAAGGAAAGGGGATTTTACATAGTTAGAGAGGGTGATATGTTTATCCAAAGATAGAACACAATAGGAAGTGACCACGTAGGCTAGTGAATGAACAGTCGCGTAGACCATCGCTAAGTTGCAAGTCTTTCAAAGGGGTCCCTCGAGAACCCTTCAAAAGGAATGAGGGTCCACTCAAGGGATGCACTACTTGAAAAGTGTAGTATAATTGGGATTCCCCCAAGGTAGACAAAAGGATACGATGTAGGTCTAGCCGGGTTGCTCACGAACTAAACACGAAGAAGTGAAATCGGTCTAGTCAAGCTGCCCCTGAGCTAGACATGAAGAAGTGAAAATGATCTAGTTGGCCTTCCCTCAAGCTAGAAACCATAGTATTTTTTGAAATCTTTCAAAGGGATCCCTTGGTAACCCAACATGAAAAAGAGGGATCCACTCAAGGGACACACTGTTTAGAAGCTACCATCTACTTTCTTGAATTGATTCATCATCAAGGAATCCTTTTGAAATATGTTCACTTCGTCATGAAATTTGAATTGAAGAAGATGCACACATGCAGGGGGAAGACTAAGATCATTCTCAATTTAGAGGAGGGTCTCAAATTCCTCTCTTTAAAAACCCATGATGAAAGAAACATGTTCCATTAGAGTTCCAAGTTGGGAATACAACTCTAATAAAGAAGTGCATGAAGGATCTTAAAGAAAAGATTTGTTTGGAAATGAATGTGTTTTCTAAGGATTATTTGATGTAGAAATAACATTCTCACACATGAAAGGGACAACTCAAGCAAAGATGAGAGAAAGGTAAAAGAAAAGAGATCACACACAAAGGGCACAAGGGGATCTGGTTTTGTAGGGTCAGATTAACCTTTATTTATATATGTAATAGCTAACCATGGTGTAAGGTGAAATATAATCAATCCCCAACTAGATTAGGAAGAATGCACAAAATACAAAATAAAATAAAAAATTGGATCAACATGGAAGGAGGCCTAAATTCTTTTGATGCTTTGCATCATCCAAAATTTCTCGAAAGTCAATCACAAACATGGAAGAATAGAGATACACATAGAAGAAGGTTTATGACACAAACACAACACCTATTTCCAAGCACCAATAGGGATGATGAGGGTCATCCTGGCATGTATAACATGATTACGGGGGAACACATCACAATGCACACACACATCTAATCTAAAGATCAAGAAGAGGATCTCCTTAACACTGGTCAACCAGGAGGTCATCATCTTTCCACTCTAGATCATCATAGGGGGAAGGGTGATAAGCCTGCAATGGTGTAATTTTTAGGGGAGGAGATTCTAATCCTCCTACAACAAGGGCTAAGGTAAAGGGACCAGTGAGGTCTCCATTGCTCAACTCTTCTTGGTCTGGGTTTAATGACTTCGTGAAGATCACTGACATGGTCAAAATTTCATCCATCGAGTTAAACATAAAATTAATGGGAGTGCCATGTTTCACCTTGGTGGATGGAGGGGTTTGCACCCAAGGTTGACCGCTAGGCTCACCAAGAGACTTAGGAGTGGTGAGAAACTCGGGGGAGGTAGGATTTGGTTTCATCACTAGGAAAAAAAAAGTCACCGCAAGGCCACCTTATAGAGGACATGGGATCTTCTTATGTCCTCCATTCCTAGACGGTCCATGCTCTACCTTCTTCTTCTCCAAAGGAGGTGCACTCCAACAAATGAAGCAAGGTAGGTAGAAGAGGACAAAACTGCAGTGGATAAAACTGAAGTATGAACCATATCCATAGGTTTTAGGAAAGGTGATACATCTAGAATGGAAGTTAGCAGAGGCGGCTCCATAGAAGGAGTGATAAAAATATGCACCTTTTCAAGAACATGTGCACTCATAGTAGGAGCCGAAAGAGATTCAAAAGTATCTAGATTATAGATAGAAGAGGGGAAAGAAGACACAATAGGAGGTGTTGTATTCTCTTCCTCCTTCTATGAGGAGGTTTTCTTGGCCAAAAGAGCCTTTTTTCAATGCTTATGTTCACACACAAGGCGGTTACTATGACTCTTCAAACCATAAGTTGAATTTTGTGAAGGGATGGAAGGATTCTACTCAACCATGGGAGTGTCCTCCATATCTATCTCCAATGGAAGGACAAATCCTTGAATTGAAGCAAAAAGGGTAGGTTCTTAAATGGTGGGAGAAATTGACTCTACCACCTTAGAGGTTGATCCTTTTATGCTCAGGGGAACAAGAAGAGGTCCAGGGGAAAATTCTCTCTATGAGCCTTGTTGATGGTGTTTTCTACATAGCAACAACTCAGACATAATATTATATCCTATCTCTCTTGAAAAGCAAATCTCTATGGGAAACGAGATAACCCCAAGGTCTCTAATGTTAGGTCTTGCAGTGAAACAACTCAGAGATAATGTGAAAATGTTGGTAATCACAAAGGGACCTTACTACGAGCAGACTTGGACTTCGAACTTATCAAATGTAAGCAATAGATTGATACTTTCTAACTTGATACAAATTAGATAATAAAGAAACAACAAAAGATAAAAGGTTTCAGAGATAGTTTTAAGACTACTTCTAACCCTAAGATTGAAAATGCAAAAGGATAAAATGCTTAAAATGGACCGATCTCTCATAAACTATTTTCTGCTTGACCTAGATGAATCTACAATTCCATAGAAATAGTGCAATCTTCTAAGGTATTGAAAGATTTTCAAATCATAAACATTCATTTAGTCAATGTTACAAGAATTGAGATGAATAAACTATCACAATTGAACTAAGCACAAATATAAGTCCAGGCTAGCTTTGCAAAGCAGCTAACAATCAGCTAACTATGAAAAGTATGGACTAGAGATCGCTACAAACATTCCAACATGAAACCCTAAGCATTTATCAAACAACCTAACTATGAACTCATAAGCAATTCAAAAGACGAAAGAACAAGAACCATGCTAGATGAACTACACAAGATAGATACCAAAACACAATATCTTCCTTATATTGAATCACCCAAGATTGCAACCATTCTAGTTTTGTACTACAATATTTGCTTGCCAATAAACCCTAACTTTATCTAACATCACTTGATCCACCTATCCTTTTATTTCTATCTTAGATCTCTCTATCTATATCTCCATTTGAATGAGGCAACATGCCTATTTTTATAGAGAATCTATAAGATAGGTCGGCCCAAACTATAATTTACAATAAAAAATGACCTACAATAGGTCAACCAAAAGACATTCAAACATATGAAATGTGCCATTGGTACCAATTTCATCAAAAACAGCCAATGCATGAAAAGGGTCGGCCCAATACATGCAAACTAATGGGAAGCACAAATATCAATGTGACTCTATATAATCACTCCCCATCCTTGTCTTTAGTTTTATCTATTTTAGCATGTACGACCAACAAGACCCTATCCAGCTCAGCAATAGGTGGCAGAGGCAAAACCTTAATCTTTCTCTCGAGAATCTTGATGTCTTCCCTTGCCTTCCTAACAATACCATCCCAATCGGTTTTGTTGGTCAAATATTTGTCAATGACTGTAATGTATGTTGCAACATTATCCAACTGATGTTCAGTAACTGACCCCTCACTGACTGGAGAATACACATCTCTCCGCCACCCTCTAAGCTGCTCCAAACTGAGATGCTTTGGAGCAAATTTCTTCCTTCTAGTCATGACCTCGAAGAATGAAATGCACCTCTCATGGACACTAGTCAGAGCATCCTCAATCTACTTCACTTGTTTGTAGATCTTTTTTAAGGCCTTTTGTCTCATTTGCAAGATTTCATACCATTCCCAAGGTTCAAAAACTCTTGGAAAAGGAAGGATCTTGCAATGCACTAACTTGTCCACAGTGAACCCCATGACTGTTGTAGTCTTTTGCAGCAAGAGTTTGGTATCCACATTATCTTGCGCTAATGCATCCTTTAACCAATCAACTGACCTTAGTGCATCCCCTCCAGTGGATAATATATTTTTGATGGCCTCATCTCCCTTAGCCTGGACACCTTGCAACTAGGTAACCGTAGCATGTGAAGTACCTTTCATCTTTTCCAACTTAGAAATTATCTCCTGGGGTAGGAATCCTGCAACAGAAGAGGAGGAGCTAATAGCTTCCAAAGGTTTCATCAAATCCTGCAATTATTTCCTTAGTTTTTCATTCTCCTTCTCTAGCTCATGTCTTGTTTGCACTGCCTTATTCAATCTCCCCACAATAATTGCACTAGAACCCTCATACTCTTCAATGTATTGCTCAACAATAGCATGTCCTAAATCAATAGACTACACATTATAGTCCTGAGCTGTCACATCATCCATGTCTTTTTCTGGAGCAGGGGTAGCAATATGGGCTACCCGATTACTTGACTTATCCCTCTCAATCTAAGATACAACCCTTGCCTTCTTCTTTATTTTTTCCTTCTCCACACTAATGATGAGGGCATCCCAATTAGGAGGAGCATCCTCCACTATTATCATTTTACTTGTCAATTCCCTCTCAAGCCAATCCAGAATGGAGGACCCAACAGGCACTATGTCTGGTTTATCTTGTTCCTTCTCTACCTGATCAATAGTTGCATCGTTTCAGCAGTTGGAATTTTAGGGACATCCACAATTGGATTCCCTTCTTGTTGTACCTACTCTTCCATGACTACATGCACTGGTGAAGGGGCCCTAGCTATTTCTTCCTCCTTTTGAGGAGACTTGTCCATTTGTTCCCTTGCAGGAGAGTCTGCATATGCCACCAAGTGGGACTGCAATACCCTACCAATTTCTGCCTCTATTCTGAAGAGGTCTCCTTCTTGAAATACTTCTTCCTGCAAACCCTTAGGACTTTCAACTTTCTTTGGTTCCTCTTGTTGGTTACTATCATCTTGGGAAATAGAAACACTTACTTGTTCAACAATAGGAATACTAACTGAGACCTTCTCCATTGTTGCAGTGTCCTTCGGGGAAGGAGTCCTTGATCTCCTCATGTAAACCTAGGTCTTTTCCCTTGAATAATGCACCTCTACCACCGGTGGTTCAATTTCCTTGTCAACCTTAGGAGCCTCTTCCCCTATCTATGACAATCTTATGATTCTTCCTCTCTTTTCCATTGGTGGAGCACTTTCAACTTCTTCTTCATCTTGGCCTTTCTCAACTTCCTCTTTAGAGGCATGTTTCCTCTTCTTGGCAATAGGCTTCCTCTATTTGACCACCTCTACAACCTTATCAGCTTGCACCTCTCTTACTTGAATTTTGAAAGGAGATTCCACTTTCTCCTTACCCTTTTGTTTGGGCTCAAGCGAAGCCTCAGAAGTAGAATGAGACTCTAAGTCTCCCATAAGCTCATAGGTGTATGGAACACCTTCGCTCTCTAGCTCTAGCATCTTGTGTTTCAACCACATTTTGGTGTATTTAATCACTGGTGCCATAACTTGATCTAAGTCAGTCTTTTCCTCCTCCAACCAGTCAACTTCTCCCACTGGTTTGTTTTTCACTGCCTCATATACATGACCCTAAATCACATTTCCATCCTCCTCAATCTGGTCTGGGATGGCCTTTACATTATATAGTCTTACCAAATCTACTGGTAGTCTGGAGAACCTCTTCTTCCTTACCTCAAACTTGTCAGCAAGGTTGATCTAGTAATCCTCAATATGAGGCTTATGGCTATAATCTCTGTTGGCCTTCTTCTGAGCTCTGCCAGTAACATCAAACCTTGATCTCTTGGAATGAAAAGAGAGCCCAAGAGTACCCATCTCCTCCTCTAAAGCATGAGCATACTGAATGGAGGCACAAACCTCACCCATTCCTATCTTCAAAGTTAAATCATTCCCAAAACCTGTCTTGTGCATTTCTCCCTTTACTACATTGTCAAACTCACAAATTTTCCTAGTGACTTCCAACAACACAACATGATCAGTGGGATATCTAGGGAGACTGTAAGGAGCCCTTTGAAAACCATCAACCTTGATATATGAGAAGGTTGGGAACTGAATAAACCAAGCTCCATACCTTCCTATCAATTCTTTTGTCTTGTTTGATATTCTTACATGCTCTACACTTTGGAGCAATCTGGTGATATACATTGTGAAGGCATCGTTTGATCTCCTGTAGCTTCCACCAGTTCGGTGAAACTATGGATACACTTCGTAGATAGCATCCTGCCCAAAGATACCTCTAGTGCTCAATCCCTTATATGGATGAAGTATTGCCAATGAGTACACTAGGTAGGAAGTCATAGTAAAAGTCTTGGTTTGCAAAACACTACATAACTGCTCATGAATCATAGCACTAATGGCACCTGCCTAGTGATAGTCAAATCCTTGCTCCATTCTAGCAATCACATGGAACATCCAAGTCTCAAATACACTTGCACTCTTTAATCCCACCAACCTGCTGAGAAGAGTGATAGCATTATAGTATTCTTTCTTGAATTTGAGCCTAGATAGTTGCTTAGGCAACTTGGAAAAATATGAATTTGGCTTTTCTAACCAGGAGTTAATCACCTATTGTGACTTGACTATGTTTTCTTCATAATATTTTCTAGCATCATTCATGTTAAAACCAACCACATGGGACCTTTCAGGCATGTCAAAGGTTGTAGCAATGGCCACAGGATTGAAACCAGTAAGGATCCTTCCCTGAGGGCCAACTACTCTTTGTGTTCCCCTATCATAATTTCTGGCACACTCCAATACCAATTCATAACACTGCACTGTAGGAGGGAAACCTACTACATGAGCCAATCTAGATTGTACCATCCCTTTTTCCAATAGAGGAGGGTTTGGTGCTGACATCTCAGCCTTAAATTCCTCGTAATCCCACATGCCTACATTCGTATCTGTGATCCTTGACCAAATTGAGGTCAACTTGCTCTCAAGAATTCTGCTCTTTATATCTAGCTTAACTTTTTCTGCATCCGAGATGGCAGAAGCCTCCCCACCAAGGTCGGTTGCCTTTCCCTTACCTCGACTGACAATATTCTGTCCTGATCTAGCCTACAAACACATAAAGGTAACATACAATCAAATCTATAAGAAGCAATAAGTACAAAAAGTTATTACCTCAAAAGTTTAGGATTTTGCCCCCATCGCAGATTCTGCATTGGGATAGATTCTCAGGAAAATCCAAACCAGGTGGATTCCAATGAACCAAACATACAGAATCCCAAAATAACATTCAAAATCAATATCCTAACCAAAGGAAATCATTATAAACACTTAGCATAAGCTCCTTAAATCACTCAAATAATTTACCAAGAAACCCACCATCTGTAACCATCAAATTTAGCATTTCCCCAAAACACCTGGAAGAATCCGCCAGAGACATATTCTAGTGAAATTAACAACAATTACAACTGATCTCGGGGAAAATGAAGGGACACGAACTGTTTGGGAAAATCCGGATGGAACGGATTTTGGCGAAACCCATGTATAATAGTATCAAAGCTCAAAATTAGTAAAACGACCTGACCATGGACTTCGGGAAAATCTAGATGGAGCAGATTTTGGTGAAATCAGGAAAAATCTAGCAGAAAGTGAAAAAAGAAGAAAAGATAGAAAATTCAGGGAAATCCGAGGAAAGCGAAATTCCGCGAAGACCTCGAAAACTCAATCCTGTCTACATCCTTGATACTTTTACCAAATCAATTCAAACCACTCCGGATCTATGCAAGAACTCTGAAACCAACAAACCTAGGACCCTGAGAAATAAAATGTGAACTAAGGACACTCTTCACAAAGATTTGAAGAGGATTGGCCATGCCCTAGGTCGAAAACCCAAACATCCACCATTAAAGCACAAACAACTTGCTAATATACCTAAAGGGAAAGTAGGAGACCACAACAAGCCCATAACTTAATAAAAAGTAACACCAGATAAAGACCCACATGCCCAATCAAAGAAAACGGAATAGTGTACCACATGAAAACCCAAAAACACCCAACAGTGCCATGCACCCAGAGAAACTAGAAAACCTGTGAAGGACTCCCCAAGCAATACGAAGAAAAGCGATTGAAATCAAGAGAGAATAGGGTGTATTTACATACCATGGAAGTGCAGAGGTTGTGATGAATGAAACCGATAAATGGCCACTTGATGCAAATTAGATACAACCCACACACTTCAAATGCAAATGTTCAGTCCAAATGGCCTCGAAAATCCAGATATCTAGCAAACACAAGAACCTTAACACATAAGCGGAAATGATAGAAAATGCACAAATACTTCTTAAAGAATCAATATATCAAAGCCCAAAGACCCTCGCACAAATGCCATTAATGCATTCAACAAGACAGTCGTGGCCACAAAGAACTTCGGGAATTCGACGTCACCAAGGATTTTATGGATTCGACACTACCATGGATTTCAGGGATATCTGGGATGTGCGGATTTTCCCAAAAGCAATGCAGAAGATCAATTTCGGACATCAGGAGGGAACCGGCAGAATCCGGCCCAGGAAGATTTTCTCAAAACAGTGAAAAAACCCGAGATAAAGCCAAAACTTCAAATTTTCAATATAGCTCAAAAGAATGCCACTTCAATTGGAAAAATGGTCATCAAAGCACAAACCCAAGCAAGCAAAACCTCTAGAAAAGAAGGGCCAAAACACCAAAGAGAAAAAAGCAGGCTCCCCACTTTCAGTGGGGCGTGTGTGCAAAAACTACACAAGCCTTTCTTTTTTACATACAAATAATACTAGGGTCCTAGGAACCCATTAGGGAGATCTGATATCTTGATATCGGGCCTTCGTTAAGGAGGCATCATTGAGCTCAGTGGATAGAACCTGAGCTTATTCATCCAACACTCTTCCCAAGAGAGGGAAGTAGATGAATCAGCTCGAGTAGGAGTGAGCTTCTCCTTTCCCTTTCAGGAGGAAGAGGTAGCTGACTACTCAACTACAGGAGGGGTCAACTCTTGTTGTCTCTTGCCTCAAGTTCCATACTTCACATAGTTCTTGTATATTAGTTTCATTCTTTGTGGGAGTGGATCGACAGGAGAGGGCCAAAATTTATTTAATGAATATCTCCCATGAGATAGCATACGATGATATCTAGTATCATGCACTGTGTGCATGACAACCTGATGGGAAAAATTAAGGCACCTATGAATCTTGGAGGGAATGCCATTCATGGAAGCCAACCAAGGTATGCCTAGCTTCACTCTAAATAGGTCTAACTCAAAAATAACATCAAAAACAATGTCTAGATTCCTGGGTCTGACTAGGATGGAAAATGTTATTGATCCATTATGTTTAAGAGAAATTCCATCATGCATACAGTCGATGGATTTTTTTTTTTCATAATACTCCCTTTATAGGGAATTTAAGAGTAATGTTTCCTCCATTATGACGTTCACTCTACTCATGGGGTCGACAAATACCCTTGTCACAATGCTACCATTAAGGTGAGTAGGAATACACATCGAAGAATATTTTCTATTGGCCGACACATCTTTTGAAGTCAATGTAACATCTGGTGAGTTGGTCATAAGATGAGGACAGGGAGTAACAACGATGATGTTAACATATTCCTCGAGGTAGGAAATAAAATATGAGGGATCGATAATCATTTTGGCAGAGTGTGATAGAAATGGGTATGTGTATATCTGCAAGTAACCATTAGATTTCTCCATTGATTTGTTCATGTTTTATTTTCTCCCATCAAGGCAGATAGTACCATCCTCAATGCGGTCTTGTATCTCATGATGCAAGGACATGCAACATTCAGGATCGATTGTGTTAACTCGATGGTACTAAAAATTAAGTTTTTTCTTCATAACAGTTAGGGTATAGTTCCCTAACTATTTTAGGAGGTGGTAGGGAAAGGATCTTATCCTTCACCAAATTCTATAAGATGGAAGAATAAGATTCTAATATCTTCATAAAATTTGATTGTGTCTGAGGCTATTGTTATCCATAGTGGCTGCTACATTTGCAACAACTTTAACTCTTCTATAGATCAATACAATAGATCTCACTTCAAAATGGGAGCATGAGGGAGGACCCCCTGAAATGGACAACCATCGGCTGGTATTCTCATAAATCTGCACATAAGTGTGCGAAAGAAGGATATTTAATGAGGGATAACTTCTCTTGCCAATTTCTTTGTTAATTCCCTATAAAGACCTTATGTACATCAAAGTGAGGTAGTGGATATGAGATCTATTGGAAAAGCACTTGGTATTGCACTATAAAGTCTGTAACCTTCTCATTGTCCTATTTTTTGCACCGAACAAGGTCCGAGAAGGTCATCTTTGGTCTAATATTGGCTTGGAACTATCAGAGGAACTAGTTCACAAGTTGATTGAATGTGAAGATGGAATTATCGAGCAAAGAAAAGTATCAATCCAGTGTTGTATCTTTGAGGGATCGGGGAAATAGCTTTGCCATCAAGAGGTTGTGATGGAAGAATTCTATGTGCAAGATGGTTAAGGTGGAAACATGTGTCTATAGATCCCCTTTACCACTATATTTTTGGAATTTGTGAATCTCCATCCCTTGTGGGAAAGGAGTGTTTAAAATTATAATTGGCCATGGATTGTGTTGGGATAAGGGCTGGAAAGTAGGTCGGGTTGAGGCCTGTAAAAGGTTCACCAACTGATTATGCATCTTCCCCATATTCTAAAGAAGGATATTCAGAATAAGGTCATTAGAAGACATATGACCACTGGAACCACCACTAGAGACACTACCTAGACCATCATCGAAGCCACCACTAATTCCACCACCACCAGAGCCACCACTAATGTCACTACCACTAGTGTGACTTCTGTCAGAGCCACCACCAGTTTTGAAGCCACCACGATGAATTTTGTCGGAACCGCTTCCGCCAATGCCACCCTCAATTTTGAAGCCTCCACCACTAAAGCCTCCACAAGGTGGTGGATGGGGTGAAGTGGAAACCTAAAGGGTTCTTGTTTACTTTGACAGTTTCTAAAATTTCAAAAGTAGCTGGTATACAGACTGAAGGGACCACATTAGCTATATATATACACATAGGGGGCATCGACATATCTAGCTATCTTTCACATTCCTCAAAAAGGACACCTCCTACCATGTGACCATGGCTCGAGGGGGTGCATGATTTAGCTAGAATAGTGAGACTAGCTAAGATCTCTACGCTTGTCTAGTCTTTTTCCACCATGTATCTCATTTCACCGATAACTTTATCAGCCCTAGCCATCTTCTGGTTTCCTTCCAAGTGATTTTCCAATGCACCTAACCCTTTACCAAGGCTAATGATTTATTGAGAAGGGATACAGATGGCCTCATGCTCATCTATGGATGAGGAGGTTGGTGATGCAGGAGGGGTAGGGATGTGATCAGTTTCATCAAGAAGCCTAGGTTTTCCTTGTGCTACGTGATCCTATGCAAATAGGCCAACCGTAGAACCAAAGAAAAGGTCAATAGTGAAACTAGAAGAGACCTTCATCTTTTCCATCAAAAGGTGTCATAGACTGGTTTATAAGGCTCATAAACTTTCACAACACACAATGGTACAATGACCAAGAGGTATAAGAGACATTTTTTAGGACACCAACAAATGGATAGACGTTGGTTCATGTCAAGTTCACCAAAAATGTAAGAGAGGGGGACCAACCACAATGAGGTCCCAGGTTATGAAAGGCAAAGAGTGGGAAGGCTTCCCTAACATACCTCATTTTAAAGGAAGGTTAGGATAGAAGGGGTGAGAATGTTGAAAACTATGTGTCCTTCAATCACTCTACAATCCCGAGAACTAAAGGGAGACTAGACAAGTCACTTTTTAAGGTCAACTTTACGTCCTAGATAGCTCTCTCTCAGAGGATAGAAATGCAGTTCTGGGATGATAGAATAATGTGCTAGCATCTCACAGGTGTATTGCTGTTTGTATAGCCAAAAAACTAGAGAGACGAGGTCAAACTCTAAAAGGTAGACAAACATCCTAGTTTAGAAGTTTCTTAAGTGATAGAACAAGATTAAGAAGAGTGAAATGATAAAGGAAGTATATTACCTCAAGGGTGACAAAGACAATTTCATAGACCAATATTCTCGCCAGCTTTCTCCAAGCTCTCTCCACCTCCATCCAAAGCACTCAAGGCTTGTGGAGGAGAAAATGAGAGGAACTCAAGCCTCTGTTGCAATGGTGTGTGTCCTACGCTTGCACTATCAGAGTGATGGAGTGGTAGATTTTTAAAATAAAGTGTTAAGTGCTAATACAAAGCTTATGGATGGATGCTCAAATAATGGAGAGATTGTCTAAGCTTGTGAAGAATATCAACCAACTTGAAAATGGAAGAAAAGATGAAGAATTTGAAGGAATAGGATGAAAAACAACCATATTCAGGTCGGTCAACCGAAGAGGGGAATTACACTTTGACTTCCCATCGAAAGTGTAATGTCTCTGGAGTCTCCAGCTGTAGGAATCTGCCAGGGACATAAGCATGGTGTAAAGATGTTTGCATGCCATGTGGGTGTCCCCGACAAAAATGCCCCCACTGATACTCAAACCAGGCTCCAAGAGTGATGTGGACAACAAGCTTAAGTGGAATAACCCTTCTCCTTAGGATTTCTAAAGTACAATGGGGTAAAAGTGAATTTTCATTAGGGGTGAAAATTAATGCTTATACACCTTGTCTATGCTTCCACATTTTCATGTATGTCTAGCATGGCACTTATAACTATAACATATATCAAAAAAATCCTTGTTGTTATGCTTTGATGGATGTCCCTTCGAAAAAATCCTTGTTGTTATTCTTTGATGGTTGTCCCTTCATTATTACTAGATATCTAATATAGTGTATATTACTATAGTGCAAGCCTAGTTTTCATATTTTTTCATTTAGCATCACCAATATTCTCCACAAGAATATTGTCCCTATTTAAAATGGTTGAAATGGTTCATATTTCTTAGAAGAATTTGTCTTGCAACATTGTTGCAGATGAATTTAGATGTAGTGTGAAAATCAAAACATACTCAAAGGTTCTTAACAAATCTAATAGTTGTACCAAGGGCCATGTTTAACAAACCAAATACAATTCTAAATTTTCACTATGGTGGTAGATAAATGCTTCGTTTTTCTTCTATTCCACAACATTAGGTAAAAGTCTTGAATCTAGAAATACCTTACTACCTTCATTTTCCAATTCAATTTCTCTAATTTTGCATAGCTCTCCCATGTTTGTGGATGTGATCTGTCTCCTACAAATTTTTAATTGATTTATCTTACTACTATGTTTGGACTTACTTTTGTAAACTTGCAATATAGAATGCACTTTTATTCTTTCTAAATTGAGACTAATATCAGCATATAAAGGAGGGAAGATTCTATGGTTATTTGTGAGAACATTGAAGAAAGTTTCATTTATGGGACATGATCAACACTCTCTTTCTTGGATTCTATACATTACATCTTGCTCTAGGAAGATTTCCCACATTGTTGAAGTTTTAAGAGATGAAAGGGACATGTGCTCACATTGAAGGGCTCCAAGCATGTGTTTCCATCATTACATAATTTTTTTGGATAAGTTTCTTTCTTGTCATTTTTGTGCATTCTAACTTAGATTTTTAGTCTTGTGACTAAAAAATAAAAATTGTAATATTCTATTTCTAAGCATTTTTCAAGAAAGATAGATATTTCAAACTTGTGCAAGCCACAAGAACGCCCTTCTTGTAATAAAATTTAGCAATTTTTCCTTCTTAATGGTTTTCTTATTGTATGAAATTGATGATTGATTTCTATTTCTATGCTTTATGTTTAAATCCTCAAATTTAAGTCAATTGAAATGACTAAATATACTACTAATTGATGTCAATTAATAATTAAATTGACTAAATATACTACTAGTTGATAGAAATCAATGAACAATGAATAAATATGACTAAATCTATGACCAGTGAAATGAGTGAATAAAAATTACTAAATATAATACCAAATTGATCAAAATGATGATTAAAATTAAAGACTAAATACATTACCAATGGATAGAAATTAGTGAGTAAAAATGACTAAATAAGTGACAAGTTAACAAAAATCAATCAATAAATTAGCAACTAATTATATCAATGAATATAAAATGAATAAATAAGGGATAAAATTATAGCAATCAATGACTGAATATACTACCAAATCAATAAATCAAAAAAAGCAATAGATGACTAAAAATGGTTTACTCATCAATTTGGTCGCATTATAATTATTGGCAATAAACTACTAATGGTCATGTGGTCATGTTTGTTCATTTATATGTAGTTTTTAGTAGTTTTTTTAATCATATATTATTGTTTCTATACTAGTGTTTGGAAAAGTGACTAAGTGTTCACTTTTTGGAGTTTGAGGATAGGTCATCTCCTTTACCTCTTACTTTTGTTAAGGTAAGAGGTAAGATCTTTCTCCAACCACCAATCCACTGACGCATTGTTCGAAAGGTGATTGTCACCCTTTTGGGCATCAAGGATTGGTCATCTCCTTTACCATTTTCCACTTGATGGTAAGTGTTAATGCATAAGGTGTCCTCTTGACGCCCAACACCTGACACTTGAAACTTTCTTTCTTCCTCTTGCCTTCTTCTTACAATTATTATTCCTACTCAAGGCCTTAGGTTTCCCTCTCATGGTTTTTTTTTGTGAGAAATGTATTTGTCATCTTTTAGACTCTCAACTTTGTGATCTCATCTTACCTCTTCCCACTTAGCGATAAGTGGTAAATAGTAGTCCCAACCCTTGATCTCCAATGAGCTTTCAAATTTTGTTATTTATCTTTTCATATTATGCTTTTCCTTTGCCTAGTGTTAAGCAGTAAGCCTCATGCCCAATGTCTAAAGGCCAATGTTGATGTCATTGTTGATGCCTAGTGTATGAACTGTGTGAGGTATGATGAAACATCAAAGCTTGATAATTGATGATAGTGGTTTCTACAGGCCTATGAACCATTTGATTCATGATAATCCATTATTTTAAGGTATAATAGCTTGATCATCCTCATATTTGGCATATTTTCACATGGTTCCATTAATATTTCAATGACTCTCTTGGCAACTAGATTTGATTTTTTGGATGGGTGGGAATGTTATTTAATGTTGTTTCAACCTACTTCAATTAGGATGGAGTGGTGTCCATTCCTCCCTTTGTGTTGGTGACCCCCTATTTATCAGCAATCTCTCTTGTTTCATGATTTACTAAAGATTTGGTCGGGATTTTCTTCACAATTTTGGTGCTCTATGGCATGGTTACTTGGCCTTAGTTTCTACAAAATTTATGGTGGTTTCCTTCTTCAAACTTGACTAGATTTTGCTAACTAGTGCAGATATTGTTTAGCCATGGGTAAACCTTAGTGGTGTTAGGGTTATTGGTTAGTTATTTTTTAGTTATGCCTCAACTATAAAGGAAAATTTGGTTATTTTTGTTATGGTTATGAGGTCAGTTCTCTCTAATAAATTTCTATGTATTGATAAGGCGGATGTTATGTATACAAAGTGTTTTATGCTAAATATGAATATATATATATTTTTAATCCATTATATTAAATTATCTATGAATCTTGTAATTGTGGCATATATAAATATACATTGGTATGTTGTCTCCATTTCTAAAGTGTGATGCCTTTTGAATCTAAGTAGGAAAATTATTGAGATTCTTCAAACACATTTATTTTTTGAAATATTTATGTGTTTGATTGTCATTTAAGGAGTGATGTAAATTCTTTCATAGAGATAATGAAGATATTATACCTTTAGATGGATTTGTAATTATAGTAGAATAGTAAGCTTGTTTAGGCCAAGTTATCACAAGGTGATAATCTATTCATAAGAACCTCAAGATATATTTTATTTTGTCA
This sequence comes from Sequoiadendron giganteum, assembly GCA_007115665.2. NCBI lineage: Eukaryota > Viridiplantae > Streptophyta > Pinopsida > Cupressales > Cupressaceae > Sequoiadendron > Sequoiadendron giganteum. The sequence continues at coordinate 568,803,218 of CM021105.1, read as the reverse complement.
TCATAAATGAATGGCATGAATCTATATCCCAATGGATGCATTGGTCTTACATGGTTTCCATCCCTTATTCTTAGAAAAAATCTTTATATTCAAACAAACCTTTTCCTTGATTTCTTATTTTAGATTTCCTTTCATGTTTTTTGCTTCATAACTTAACTTAAATGAGAATAATGGGTGTAAATAGCCCTACAAGCCCTTTTCATTTGTATAAAGCTTAACCCCTTTACATATTGGGATACCCACCTAGGTCCTATAGAGCCTAATATGCAAGGGAACAAAGTGTTAAATCCATCTCTCGATTGTTGCCCCCTAACCTTGAAGTCCTTGATTATAAGAGTTGGCTATCATTTAAAGGGTTTTTAGGGTTCAACAGGGAAAAAAACCAACACTAGGTATGAAATAAATTTTATGGGTGATGAATAAAATACCCACAACTAATTCATGTGTTGGCTAAATGAACCATCAAAATATAAGTTCTAGGAAGTTTGTTCTATGATGGTGAATACAAACTCATTTTGAAAATACATAATTGTCAGATTTGAAGATCAAAAGAAGATAATTATCAAGCACAAATGTTGTCAAAAACCCCATAATATATTGATTGACAGAGCTATTTGAATAGGAGAAAACAAGAAGATCCAGATCCACAAGATGTGGAAATTAGGATCAAGATTCACACAAAGTGGAAAGAACTAAGGTGTGAACTCAAAAAGGACACCTAACTAGGCTTAAGCAAGCCAAGTATAAAGCTAACAACTATAAACCAACACCGCCCCCCCTCTTAAGCATAACTTAGGTGGGAAGTAAAAAGATGGGTCCAGACTGCAAGGCCATTTTAGTTACAAAACTATGTTGGAAAAAACTATCCTCCAAATAGAGATAAAGTGAAAGATTTAAGGAGGACTCAAGAACTCCCACAAACTACTTCTATCACAAAATTACAGTAATGTTTTCTCATAGGATAAAATAATAGGTCTTTGAGATCCTCCCATCTTACATATCGTACTGTAGTGAGGCTGAATAGTCAAAAAAGGATGTAGATGTACATCCAAGAATGTTGAACAATGTTCCTACCCTTAGGAAGAAATGCAATAACCTGTAGATGCAAGATATCTCCCCATTCTTGATAGGAATATAGAGGAAGATGTATGAATGATCTCGAACCAAGCTGAAATTGATCCAATGATGATGGTGCCCATTGTGATGTCTTTGAAGTGTGCTCATGTCTTCCCATGTCAATGCCAAAGGATGTCATAATCAAATCAAGTGCATACCTAATAGATGAAGATGAATAAAATCCAAAACCATGTGAAGAAAAATGTAGAGCATGAATATCTAGAGAGACCAATAGTGATGCAACTTTATCAAAACTATCAACAAAAAGAAGAATGATGTCCTCAATGTGTGCTTCCAAGTCATAAATTTGGGACTCTACAAATAGACAAGAAATGTCAAGTAGGACTGTGTCCCAATCAACAATGCTAGGAAGAGTAATGTGATCTTGCTACAAAGAAGTACTCAAAGCTTTCAAAGAAGGAACTATGAAATCTTATGAAGCAATAGTAGGAGATGGAATGATGACTTCCACTATGTCAACATGACATTCTTCATGATGTGGGATATCATTAATGATCATTTCAGGATCATGTGGGAAAGGAGAATCATTTTAATCTCCATACATCTCCCAAAGTTTGATCCAGAAAGCATGTGGACCCTCAATATCCATGATGACAATCAAAGTGTCATGTGGTATATGTAAGATGATTAATCCAACAATATGATAATTTTTATTAGGTCATTTATCCTTTTGAAATTGATTACCAAGCTCAAGGATAAGTCCATAAAAATAGGTAGGAATATTTTGATACCTAAGATGTTGTAGGATGCCTTCACACCAAGACTTATCATTTCCCTTGTTTAGGTTGATTAGAGAATAATGAGTTTTATATCCCATGATAAAAAATGTGTCAACAACTCGCTATGATTATATCTTTCCGTCCCTTAATTTGGAGCTTTATAGAAGGAGTGGTTTGTAACTAAGCCCAAAAAATAACATTAATTGGCACATTATAATGATAGTGTGTGAGTTTCCTATCAAAAGTTATGAGCACATCAATTTTTACCCTAGTTACAATATCCATCTCCTACATGAAAAAATAAAAATATTATTTTTAATTTTTAAATTGTGCTTCAAAGTGAGAAATAGTTAGAGAAAATTAAAGCCCCCCAACTCAAATATAAATGCCCACAAATTACCCTCATTTAGCGCTTGCAGAAGGGAAAAAACCCTACACATATGCAAAGCCTCACAACTAAAAATAAATAAAGGGAGCCAGATCTATGCTGGCACAATGAAGTTTCTAAAAGAAACATAAACCATAGGATTCATAGCTCCAATGGCGCTGGTCAATACACCTAAAAAAAATCTTCTAGAGAAACCTCAAGGACTTTATTTTCACATGAATCTGAGAACGTAGATCTGATGTTACAAATAGATCACCACCTCCTATAAAGAATTAACATTAGTTAAAGGCTTGAGTGTGGACTTCTTGGTAGATCGAGCTCCCATGGGGAAACCCTAGTGCCATCATGGGAATATTCCTTCTAATCCTTTCACAAGGGTGTGAGCCAAGGCCCATGCGAGGGTGAGCGTGGAGGTGTTCACTAGTGGGTGCATGAGATAGAGGGTGCAAGGGAACTGCAAGGTGTGATGCCTTACCAACACTAATATAGTTAGTGCATTTCTATTCAAAGAACCTCCCCCTAGTCTTCATTTCTTTTCAAACACGTAGCCCACATCTGAGGAAAAATCCACAAACTTGAGATGTTCAAGAAACCCATGCACGCGAGTATGATGGTGCACCCCTGCAAAAAGTGAAAAATAATATCAAAATGAAAGATTTAATTCACATGAATAAGCAAGCTCCGATTAGAGGTGAATCAAATGTTCAAAGGTAAAAAATACAAATAATGAACATAGCCATTTTCACGATGGGCAGATGTCAAACCGCAATGATCAAACTAAAATCTATAGATAATAAAACATCAATTAATTTCTACAAATCAAAAGTAATAAATTCTTATTAATGTCTTCAAATGTATGCAATAGGAAACCACATGTATATTGTGGCGAATTGTTCTCCAAAAGGAAAATTGCAACCTCACAAAGCTAGTTCATGCCTCCACAATCATAGAACTAGCCTAATGGCTTGCAAATATCTCCTTCCAACTTTGATACCATGTCATATTTGAGAATCAAAAGAAGATAATTATCAAGCACACATGTTGTCCAAAACCCCATAATAGGTTGATTGAAAATCTATCTAAATAGGAGAAAACAAGAAGATCTAGATCCACAAGATGTGGAAATCAGGATCAAGATCCATATGAAGTGGAAAGAACTGAGGTGTGAAATCAACAAGGACACCTAACTTAGACACGTAACTAGGCTTAATAAAATAGGTGTAAAGCTAACAAGTGTACACCAACAATAATCAATTAATAAACATCCACTAGAGGAGAATCTTCTAGTTGATTTGTAATAACTTGGCCCTTAACTAATTTCCTATCCACATACTCAATATCAGACTTAATAAGAAACATAACCCACTTGGACTTACAAATTTTTGATGATGTTAGTGATTCTATATACTTGAGGGGATTAACCTTAGATATGAGTTTGATATAATGACAAATAATGTAGTGTTTGAGTTTATGGAACTAAATACAATTGCAATACATGGATTTTCCATAGGGGTATAATTGAGCTCATAGCCAAAATGTATACAACCAATGTAGTATACTACCCTTTATTTCCTATTTTCATCATGTTGAGCAAGAAATATGCCCCAAATAACTGAAGTAGTATATATATTTAAAGAAACAATGGATTTCCTAGTATTGAAGGAATGAGAATAGGTAGGTTAGCCAAATATTCCTTGGATTTACCAAGGACTTGCTAACACTAAGAACCCCACTAAAATAAGATATTCTTATTAAGCATGCGACTAAATGGTGGACATTTATTAGTGAGTTGAGTGATGAGTCTTCAAATAGATTAGAATTTTACTTGGATACTCCTCAACTATTTAAGATCCTTATGAGGAAGCATTCCCATTATAGCTTTGAATTTAGTAATATCAACCTCTATGCCTCTACTAGACACAATTTAACTTATAAGTTTACCTAATGTCACACTAATGATAAAAAAACAATTCTCAATTGATATTTCTCCAATAAATAAAATATATTCTCAAGGATGGTTGAGTTCTCTTCTAAAGTATTTTATTTTCCTAAAATTATCCAAATATTCTTCCATCATGATTTGAATGATGTCATGGAAAATTATTGTCATGGCACATTTATAGGTACCACTCACATTGTTCAAAATAAAAGGCATGAATTTGTAGAAAAAGGTACCCCATGGGGTCATAAAGCTTGTTTTATGTTAATCTTGTACCGGAATATGGATTTTATTATAGTTTTAGAAACTAACCATTAGAAAAAAACATAGCATGAACCATTTTTAGATCCACAAGCATATTCATGTTGGAGAGCCAAAAATCATCCTAAATACAAGCCTTATTAAAGTATCTAAACCAGTGAAAATGTGGATTCCCCTAATTGGTTTGGAAATAGGAATAATATTAGAAATCCATGTAGAGTATTCAATAGGATGAATAAATATTTCCTCAATTACCTTGTCAAGTTTAATCGTAACCAATAAATCAACCTAGGGGCACATATTTTGGATCTTATGTTTGATAGATTTGGCATCGGGATGAATAACCAATTGATGGACAAAGAATGTGAGATAAAGCTTAGGAATAAGAAAATATGACCATATAAAACTGATAGAGATATTTCAAATAAAGCTCAAAAATATATGATACTCATCCATTGAGAAACATTTTTCTTCATATGTGACATGTGGTTCAACTAGAGTCCCCAAATTAGTCTCTTTGGTCTCTTCTATTAAAATTACAAATCTATTTGGCTACTATGCATTCATGAGGGGAATATGAACACCCTTATCCACTAATGCTTCATGTAGGATTCCATTAGAGGATACACCCTTTAATTTTACTTTTGAAAGATCTATAAGTTCCTCGAAGAGGTTTTCACTAAAATATTATTAACTATTCTTTTAACTTTTATTTTTGCAGTTAAGGAGTTCATCTTCCCCAAAATAGGCATGTTTATCAAGTGTGTAAAAAAATTGGATTGGTGGTCCCCAAGAGACATAACTTCACACATTCTCATGAATTTGATGAATTCTTCATCATTTTAAAATATATCTCTATGGGTGAATCTGTTTTTGTCCTAATCAATGAGTTTAGGATGCCAAAGTGGATGGTCAATGAAGATTATACTGGTTGAAAATTGGGAGGCAACATCTAAATAATCATAGGAAACTTTCATGAATTATTTTTTTATGTCCTCCATGAGAAGAAAATCGTCATCTATATTGTTATAATTACATTGTGATGTAGATAGCTCTTCTTTCTTAGAGTCATACCTTAAGTCCTTTTATTTGTTAGTAGGTTGTTCCAAGGGTTGGGGAATACCCTATTCATGAATAACTAATTATTTTACTTGATGTTTAACCCTCTAATCCATCTAATGAGATATAGGATAGGCCTCCTATAAATATTATAATTTATTATTTGTACTCTCATGTTCTTTTTGATATATACAGTGACTAAGATCTTCATCAATTTTCTCTTACTCCATTGCTCCTCGATATTGGAAAACTATGGACCCAAAGATTTCAATGATTTATGGCTCACGTACCTTTGAAGGAGATGGATTCCTAAAGGTATGTGCATTAAGGGGCATTGAGATAACATTCGTCAGTTAGTATTCTCCAAATTCCTTATCATTGATCTTGACCTTAGATAATGTGGACTCAAAGAGAGTAGATGGGTTTGGATGTGTGGAGAGAGTGTTGGGATTGATGTAAGATGAAGACGAAATTGCATTTGAAATAAAAATTTCTATCCTTGGACAATTATGGGATTTGGCGAAGTGGTCTCAAGAGCATGTCAATACTTGAAAGGGTGTGGATAAGTATGAATCATAACTTTGATGCCATTATGAGGAAGCTTGAGGTATTGATGGTATTTGGATGACATGAACTACATGGAATGAGTCTATGGACAATTGAGAATGAGGTTGCATGGAATGTAAAGTTTGATGACATGGAATGTCATATATTATAATTTTTGACCTACTTGAATGTGAAGAAAAATAGTGCCCTTTGAATCTCACTTTGTATTATCATATTCCTTAATGGTGATCAATTGATTATCTGAATCATCTTGAGTGTACCCAACTTGATTCATAAATTTTAATGTACAAAAATTGAGGGAAGAACCATTTTCTAGTAGAACTCTCTTTACTTTGTGCTTTTCAATAAGGACCTCAATATGTAATGGATGATTCTTGGATGGATCGATTGGTGGCATGTCATTATAACTAAATCCTGACTAATAAGTGGGAAAATAGTTCACTACTAATTCATGGAATTGTGTGGGATCAATACTGGTAGGGACATGTGATTCTTATAAATCCTTAGTAATGAGCTCCTAGTGGATGGTGGACTTAAAAATATCCAAAATAGATATTTTTCTAGATGTCTTCCTAAGGTGATAAAAAATATTATAATGAGGATTCAATGGGGATAAATTGGGTGGATAGGAAGGGTTTGGGATATTAATCTAGCCACTTCTAGTTGTTATGGAACATTGAGGCTGCTTATTTTTCACTCGAATCATGGGTACATGTGGATCAACTTGTGTGATGTATCAAAAACAATATCATAGTTGACATTATTGGTTTGATCATTTTTATTGTTTCCTTGAGGATTTGTTGAACAAGTATTAGCATTGTAGGTTATAGGTCGTTGAGGATGTTTTAGGAAAGTATTTTGGTATAACTGAAGTTGGGAATTAGATGAAGGGGATTGATTCCCCTTGAAGGTGATTTCACCTTTATCATTGAGCTCCTAGACCTATTTCTTGATCTTCATACATTTATTTGTGGAATGTCCCTTAATCATATGATTGTCACAATACTCATTAAATTTAATCTATTTAGGCTTCAATTTGGTATCATTTAAGGTTTGGTTCACTAGGTAAGTATCCCTAGTAGCTTCTACCAACTTAGAAGAAACCATATCAAGGGGTTCCCCTAAAAAATTTAAATTATATTTAGGGTTACATTGATTACAGGGTTTAGGTGTAGCCTAAGGAATATATATTGTATTCATGGTAGGATGGGTAGATACAATTTTATTAGAAATAGATGTATTAGCCACTTAAAAATGTTTATTATTTGTGACACAATCATTAACAACATTCATGTTCTTTTTCCAAAAATGGGTTTTATCATTAGATGGTTTGTTAATGTTTTCCTTATAAATATTGACTAAACCCTTAGCTATGAGAGAATTTTCAATGATAACACCCTTCTCTATGATCTTGTACAATGAGGAGATAATTAATTTGTAAGTGGCAATTCATTTCCATGTGTAAGATTTGTATAAAGATATTTACCTACTATTTCAGATTGGTATAGGCCATGAGAGATGACTAGTGGGAGCTCTCCACCTTTGAAAATAGCTCAAAAAACTCTCTCCATTGTGTTTATTTTTGTTACATGGATTGGAATGGTAACCTCATGCTCCATATTATAAGAGAAGTGAGTTGCAAAATTATCAAAAAATTCTGAAAAATTAGTGATGGAGCAATAAGGGAGGTATAGAAACCATTCCAATGCTTCAACCAGCAAAATTTGAGGAAATAAATAAAATATATATTTGTCATTGTAGGCCACCTCTTGGTTAGTCATAAATAATTATTGGACGTAGTCCCAAGGATTTACTTTCCCTTTATATTTATAAAATTTTGGGATTTCAAAAGTTCTTCAGGAAAGGTGGGGTTGCAATAGTATGATCAAATGGATATGGACATAATTCTTCAAAATTACATGAATTCTTTATTTTTTCATAGGTAAATTCTTTAGTACAAATTTCATATCCTCCTATTATTGATTAATATTTACCTATGGGGGAATAATAGTTAGATTAAAACATGGCTAGTTGATGTATTTATTTTGTGAAGGTGTAGGATAGTAAGGTTGATTTGGAGATTGATTAGCATATGATTGATTTTTTTGCGGATTAAGCCATAATGGTTGTTGAGGTGTTTGAGATGGATTAAAAGGTTGTTGAGGCATAGTTTTATATCATTGTTGAGGATATGATTGATATTTTTGTGATGGATGTTGAATGAGATTCTAATAGGATTGTGGTTTAGGGTGAGATTTTTGAGATTGATGTTGAGGTGTATTTTTATCACAATTCCCATAGGATTTTGAGGGAAGTTGAGATGGTTGAGATTAATGTTGAGGTGGAATTAATATGGTCGGTGTGATTGATATTCAAGAGGGTTGTTATGTGGTTGATGAGGTGGTTGTTAAGGATAGGATTGTGAAGAATATTAGAGTGTATTTTTATGTGGTACTTGAGTATTAGTACCTTATTACTGGGTTTTTTGATATTTATATGAGGGATATGGAAGTAGTAGAGGTTGATACAATTGTTGTAATATATCTTATGGGATATATATGTGTTGGGTATGATGCAGGGAAGTTGGAGCTTGATTGAGGTATTAATCTTGTAGTATAATGGGATCAAGAGGAGGTCCCAATGTAGTATGTTGATATTATTTGGGGGAGAAATATAATTGTGGAGGATTATGATGAGATTATGAAGGTAGATTAGGATAAAATTTGTTTAATGTGAGTGGGAGGATGAAAAGGATATGTGAGAGGTATGATACTCTAGTTGAATAAGTATAATATGAACACGATAGGGTGCTAATGCAAGATTTTTAGTCATATTCATTGCCACATTTCCATGAGGTGTGCAATGGATATTCTTTTGTGAAATGGAAGGTTGGATATTATGCAAGATTAAACTTAAAATTTGGGTAGAAGATGTAGGATCAGTACAATGAATTGGACTAAGTATCGATCTCAATACCACCGTATGGGTTGAAATATGAGTTGTTGGTAATTGAATCACTTCATTCCCAAAGTCTGGTATGGGGCCCCATCAATTTATAAGATGATCTTGATGGGTAGATGCTCTAATAATTTCCAATTATTGTGATGAATCAAAACTAGGTGAAAATTTGCTACCTTGAATGAGGATCTTAGTGAGGATAGCTTCCACATGTGAATTTAAGATATGATTCATCATGTGTACATTTGTGCGATTGTTTTAGTACCCCTAAAGTCTAGGAATGAGTCCAAGATGATAAAACATATCCTCCTTGATATATACATGGTCATGAGGATACGAAATGTTTAATGGTTTCCCTTGCATGTTGGTGTGCTAAAATTCTCAACTACTAGGTTATTTGACTATTTAGGAAAAGTGATGACGTTACTTTTGTTGTTGTTCCATGAAATTTTTAATGTATAACTATGTGGTGATGGGCATGAAATATTAGACAATTTTTTTGTTGAAATATAATTACCCTAAGCTCAAGGATGGGACTAAAAATTATTGAGTAGATGGAGGATTTGATGATCGATTTAGAATTCTAACTATTGTTGAAGATTGGATTATGTATGACTTAGTGGATTGATACTTGAGATAAGAAACATTATCAAGAATTTCAGATGGGTTGGTTGGATTGTATTTAAGACAAGAAATGTTCACAAGAATGAGATATTTTGACATGAACTATAATTTTTTCTTGAGGTGAAATGGTTAGAACATGAAGGATTACTACCTTAGGATAGAAAAGTGTGGTGTTGGTTATTAGATTTAAGATTTTAGGTTCTCAAATGACTAATAGGATGATATATACACATTTAGGATAATGATTATGGTAATAATATATGTTTTGATATGTTTTTGTATCAATAGGATGAAGTTTCAATGGATATTGGAGGATGTGATATGAAAATAATCACTAGTATGTGTTGGCTATGGATGGGAAAAATTATTTGATCATGGAGCCAGCCTTATAAAAATAATAGCTACCTATGATAAGGAGGATTGTCTCTTTGTATTTTCAATAGGGAAAAAAACCCCAAGAACAATATGGATCGACCTTTGTAAGAATAGATACACCCAAGTTAAGGATCACCCAAGGAAAAAGTGGATCCACCCAAGTAATACAAATATTTCCCAAGAAGGATCAACATGAAGGACCAAATAAAGTTGGCCAATAAAAAAGTGAAATTGCACAAATAGGTGTAGGGTCACCCAAGAATGCAACCACCCAAGGATATAGTAGAGTCACTTGATTAAAAGCACAACCACCCAAGATATAAATAAAATCCACCCAAGGGGAAGACTTATGAAATGGTATTAAAAAGAGCAGGTTCACCTAATAATAGAGCATAATCACCTAGATATGGATCAAGTTTCCCAATGATGTAGCTACCCAAGAGTGAAGTAGAATCACCCAAGGGTTAGGGGAACTACATGAGTAGGGATAAAATCACCTAAGGATGACTTAACTTAATGGAAATGGACCTAAATAATAATAATATAAATTATATTGATACTAATTAGATGGATTGAAGACACTCATAGCTAATCACAAGAAGACACACCATATAAACATACCTAAATTAGTCAAGTAGCATTAAAAATCAGTGTAGGCCCACAATGCAAGTGTTAACACTATCTACTTGTATTAGGATATCTAGAGATCACAACCCACAAGGGTGAAGGATCTCTTACCAATGACAACCAAAAGGTGATACCTCATTAACTTATATCTCAATGTATGAAAGTACATCATGACTAATTATAGGGTATGATTTGCATCTTGTGCACCACATTGATTGATGACCAAAATGTCATAATCTAGGTTAGCTAAAGTAATCTAGTGAGTCCTTTGAATACCAATAGGGTACATGAGATAGATCTATGAATACTAGTCTATCACAAGCATGGGTTGGGAAATTCATCTAAGTCATGCAGACCAACCTTGTACTCTTATCTTCGTATCACTCGAGCATGTGAGATTTTCTAAACATGCCACAAATAGATTGGGGTACAAATATTTTTCTCTCCCAATTATATACCCTACTATTTCATGTGCTTTGGGTTGTCCCTTGGAGGATGAGATCCCCAAGCATGCCTCCTAGAAGGAATGATATACTAATAATTTTTTATCTCCAAGCTCTTAAAAATCATAAGGGGAGATAATATGCATAAAACTAATAATCTTAAGTATAACCTAGGGATTGGATTAATTTATAATTTTTTACCCCCAAGCTCACCAAATAGTGCAAAGTAAGAGCGTACATCAACAAATGATCCCAAATATAACACTAAAGTTTAATTTATCCTTTAGAAAAAATGAAGTGTGCCTAAATTAGTGATAAGAGCCAAGATATTTTGCCACTTCCTATAATTCCAAAGGAATGTTAGTATACAAATAGAAAACACTAAAAATATGACTAAAAAACAATAAACATTTAACAATTCTAATACCTATAGAGTCACCTAAGAATAATACAAATCTTCCCAAGTATACTGTAATTTCCCATGTGTGAGAAAATTTGTTCATGTAGATGTGTATCTACTGTCACCCAAGTAGAAGAATAAATGCCCATGTACAAGTAGAGCCACCCAAGTAGTAGCATATCTTCCTAAGCATGAGTAGAGTTACCCAAGTAGCAATGTATCCACCCCTTTCAAGTAGGTTCACCCATTCAAAAATTAGAATTATTTTTTTATTTGCAAGCCAGCCTAGTTAGTAGACAACCAAAGCAGAGGCAACTCTATAAGATTAGATCTACCCATCTTTAGGATGTATCCATCTAAGTGAGAACATATTTGCCTTTACATAAACCTATAGATGTAAAATAATTGTACAAAAAATTATTTTTTTAGATGAATCATGACGTGGGTCCCACAAAATAGGAAAAAATGTGTTCAATAAAATATTCTTCACAAATGAAATGAAATTATAATAAAATAAATAAAACATAAAGATATGAAAAAACTAAATTAGGCTAAAAGAAGGCTTAAAATGTCATTGAATTTAATGAAACTAATGTATGTTGAGGCCCTCATCATGTATATTTTCCCAATATTGTTGAATTTGAGGTATGCTAACTCAATTTTGGTAGCATAACGGAAGTATTTTTCTCAAGTTTCATGATATGAGAAAAATAGATGGGTATGTGCAGGATCATCATGGAAAAAATAGGCCCTTAAGTGGCAAAAAATTCAAAAAAATTAGAGTTAGGCAGCTTGACATAAAAATTTGAATAAGTTATCTATATTATTTCAAAAATATGTAAGAATGGAATTTTTCAAAAATTGAATTTAGTTTCTAAACTACTAGGTTTATTTATTTTTTTAAATCTATTTGGTGAAAATTTGAAATTTCAATGCCGTAGTACTTAAATTTCAGGAAAAAATAAGAAGTAGGTGTCTGTCTGACCACCCTAACCATAATAAAATGATAATTTTTTTAAAAAATATTTTAGATATAAGTAGAGAACTCATGTCTCGATGAGATGCATATTTTTTTGTAATTTTTTTCCAAGTAAATAATTAATTATTAAATTTTTATTACAACTTTTAAAAAATATAAAAACTCGTATGGCTGACCACCTTAACTTGGTCAAAACTTCACAATTTTTTATTTTTTATCCTATAGTATGCAAAGAATATAATGTGACACATATTTTGGATTCAAAAAATGTGATACCATTTAAAAGCTATAGATGTTTTTCAATCAACCTATCAATCAGGACTTTATTCATAATTCAAATAGAAAATGAATAATAATAATTTATTAAACTCAAAGTAAAGTATAATTTATATTGGTGGAAAGATGAGAATATTCTTTAAAAACCCTTTTCGTTTCATCAATTTTGGGTAAAAAAAAATTCATCAGCCACATACCCATCATATCGCCACTTTTTGGGCCATCATGATCCTACACATACCCAACTATGTTTTAGCTTTATGTGTTGGATGGAGAAGGAATGGAGGTTTAGGATTTCTTGATGAAGATCAAGGGCTAGAAATGGATGAGACATCTAACATCATGATACATTTCCAAATGGCATCATGTGTTGGATGGAGAAGGAATGGAGGTTTAGGATTTCTTGATGAAGATCAAGGGCTAGAAATGGATGAGACATCTAACATCATGATACATTTCCAAATGGCATCACAAGCAGAGGTCAGAGGGAGATGATCTCTTGAGCCTCAAGATTGTGAAAATTCTCACAATGAGACAACTTGATAGGGAAATGGTGTTCCAAAGATGGTTGTCGTTGCACCAAAATATTGGCCTATTAACGCTTGATAAAACTATTGGATTTATACGAGATTGGAGATCCAAAAGAGGTGGTTAAACCATATCACAAAGCCCAAGCACAATGTTGGCTCACGTTGAGGAGACCAAGGGTGACACCTTGCAACAATCCCCCCTAGTGCAAGCAAGGGGTTCAAACCTATGACCTTGGCTCTGATAACAATTATTGCAAACATGGCTGCCATTGCACCAAAGGATCGACCTATTAATGCCCAATACAAGATCCAAGATCCACAAGAGGAATTGAAACCGTGTCACAAAGCCCGAGCGCCACGTTGGCCCACATTGAGGAGACTAAGGGTGACACCTTGCAACAAATAGTACCTTAGAAGGTACCATAGGGGGATGAGGAGGATCCTATTCATGAATACCTTCCTTGTCCTATGTACCGAATATATGAAAATGAAATTCTTAAAGGAATTATAAATTATTTAAGATCACCTTTGGGACAAGGACCTATATAGGGTACCTTAATAAAAAGGGGAAGGATTTTAAGGATATAAGGACATAGAGGTTGGGAATTTAATGTAAATGGAGTTGACCATTCCCTAATCATAAATTAAGGAATGTCAAAAATGATTAGGATTAAGTTAGGTTGTGAATAGGATTAGGATTAGGAATAATGATTGCATGTAAGTGAGGAAATATTGTGTTAAAAGAATGAAGAAGGAACCATTGCATGTGTTTTCACTGATGCCAAAAATATTTTTTGACATTTTCTGTAATTCAGTGAATAGAATTGAGACATCTTAATCTAGAATTTTGGTTTATAATTTCTTATGTAACAAGATCAGCTTATGAGGTTATAGTATGTTATTCATAACTACTAAGTACATTTATGTTCAAGATTTTAGCAATTTTGGGTGAATAGGCTGAAAGTACAAGTAATAGTAGTTTGACAATCAGTTTTGACTTTATACAGTGTAAATGATTATGTGTAATCCAATTTTAATTCCAATAGTTTTTAGATTCAGACTTTACAATTTTGGGAGATTGTTTATAGGTGTTAGTAAATCATATATTCCAGGTGGCATGTAATTATATGATCAAGATGGATCATTGGGCTTGATCAGTTGGCTTATTTTGCGATTAGGTCTAATTTTTGATCGACCTAATGCTTGATATATGTTGTGGAGATTAAATATGTATTATAGATCTTAAGAGGATATATTTTAGGTACATGTTGGCCTAAATCAAGTTTTTTAAACTTGGTTTGAGCACGAAGTTGTTTCTGATTCAAATATGGAGTTGACAAGGAAATTTTGGCTTAGTATAGGGCTACATTTAATTAGGCTAACCTAATTGATGCATGTAGATGTATTGGGTATATATGTAACACATATTTTTAGTTGTAGGATGACTTTATATAACAAGTAGTGTGAGATGAGATGTGATATAGTGTGAACTTGCAAATTTGTATGTGTTTGATCTGAATATTTGGAAACATATTATGAATACTAAGAAACTATAAAGTAGAGTAGTGTTTTGTATGCAAAGCTTGAAAGGAACCAAAATAAGAACAAGGAAGGTTCATTTTGTATTAGTTCACATCTTGGCTATGTATCCATTTCTATTTTATATGTCTCTAGCTATGAACCTTATTTGACAATGCATCCTAGCAATGAGCCTTTGTAATAGCTTATAATTGGTTATAGTATATTGTGAGCTAATCCTCACTATGGTTTTTCCATTTTTGGGTTTTCCATTTAAAAATTATGGTGTTCATGTGTCATGTGATATTGTGGTTATTTCATGCTTTCTTTCATTTTTGCAATTAGATATGTTTGATAATTTGATGGATTATGATTAAATGGTTTAATAGCATACTTATTCACCCCCCTCTCAATATTATGTGTGTTCAAATATTGGTATTAGAGATTAGTTCCTTCTAAGAATCCTAATAGCTTGAGGAAGATCTTGGAGATTGAACATGTGGCTGAAAGAAAGTATCCTATTCCTTCGGAAGAAATTTCTTCAAATGAGTATAGAGAAGATCACTAGATGACTGACAAAGAAGAACTTAAAGATTCTCTTGAAGATATTGATAGAGTTGAAGGTGAGAACAAAAATATGATGGAAAAGGTCTATAGGAAGAAAATGAATGCATAAAAAAGATGAGAGAACAACTCAAGAAATTTAGAGAAAGAGATAAAGAAGTCAATGAATAATTGAAGCAAGCAAATGAAGACATCATTGGACTTAAAGTAAAAGTGGAAGAATATAAAACAATTGAGTATTTTATGAATGCAATGGTATAAAGCAAGATTGATGAATGCATAAGACTTGAACAAGAAGTTGTAACTCTAATGTAAGATCTAGAAAAAGAAAGAGTTCATGAGAATAAATTTAGAATAAGTACTAAAATGCTTGATGAACTAATTATAGGACAAAAGCCATCTAAATATAATGGTGGTTTGGGAATTGAAGAAGGAGAAAGATCAAAGGAAAGTCAGACCCCTAACAAGGTCTATAATGAAAGGAAGACACAACACAATCGAAAATATTTTATAAATCAAAGAAGAAATCTTGGAAGCTCCCTTATTAGACAAAAAAAATTCTCAAAGGTACCCATAGTTTAATGGTATTTTTTTTCATGTAATAAATTTTGGTTGGATCCTTCTTTAGACAATGCTTTGCATGGAATAAATTTGGAAATAGGGCTATTGAATGCATAGATAAGATGATGAATAGATATAATACTGGTAGAATGGTCCAATATTTCAATGGTTATTATTATAAATGTGGTGTATTTTGACATAAGGCTAACCAGTGCATATGCATATTGGATGGAGGTCAATTTGGTCAAAAAGTGTTGTACACTATAGTTGCAACAAACTTGGACACATTTCAAGATTTTATAAAAGTAAGAATATAAGTTAGACTAATCAGGGAAAAAGGAATGAACTTGTGATGAAAATTGATCCTACCTAAGTAGATAAGGAAATGGAGAAGAATTGGAGAAAGAAATATGATCCCAAGAAAAAAGATGCATCAAATGCATATGTACCTCCCTTTGGTGCAAATAATTCCCTTAAAAATTAAACCTAGGCATGAACTTAAGGGGAGCAATAATAGAAAAATATAAAAAACCCTAGAAATATGAGGTTTCAAGGAGTGGCACTAAGATATATGGTGTAATGTGATAAGCTAAAGCTTTTGGAAATGAACTTAGTAGAAAATATGAAAATATAAAGAAATTCGTAGCATTTTAGGGTTTATAGTGTATTAGTGAAGAGTTTACCAACTTTATAGAAATCAAATCATTTATTACAAAATTAGGGAAAATAAAAAAGGCATAAAGTTATTTTCAAAGTCAATTTCAGTCACTTATGTGCATTTGAAGAAATCATAGTGAAGTGAAATTCTTAAAGGTGATTCAAAGCAATTTGGTGCAAACCCTAGATCTCATTATGCACAAAAAAGGTATTTATTGCTATCTATGCTTCATGGGTTTGAAATAGAAGTGATTTCATTAGAACTTGAGTTTGAATTGAAGTTACAATGGCTACACTAATGATTGCCAACATCATTGAGAGACATAGACTAAAATTCAAGAAATATCCAATGAAAATATTTGAAAATAACCTTGATGTTTCTTTTTCAAAGATTCCATATAGGGTTTTACCTATTGAAGATACTAGGTATTGTATACATGGAAAATTGGAAAAATATAATCACCATAGAATTAAATATTTATGCTCTAATGAGAAGACAAGAGATAATTTCTTGATAAAACTAGAATACATTAACCTAGTGTGAAAGAATCTTGATTTTTGGAATTGGTTCCCTAGCTATAGTAATGATGTGGATGCAAAATATGTAAGGAAAGAATTGAGTAGAATGCACGATAAATTCATGTGGTCTAACATGGTGAAATGGATTTATAAGGAGGTGATCAAAGAAGTGACAAGGTTATGTTACATCAGACCTCTACAGGTTCTAAAATCTTTAAATAATGAAGTGCTTATGGATTTAACTGGTGCCACCTTTGATAGGAGATATTTGACAATAAAACCTATCAAAAACCTTGTTGTAAAATATGCATCAATAATGATAGGTCACATAATCTATTTCACAAACATGGATAATTATGTTTCTACAACTATTATCTATGTTACACATGTGAAATAATAATGAATGGTAAATACTATGATCTATGTGAGGCTCTCTAGTAGAAACTTAAATTGAAAACCTGAAGCAAACCAAAGAGAAGAAGTATGCATTTAAATTTAGAACCCTAGTTATGTGTTTATTGTTTTACTTTTTGAGAAAGCTAGTTGGTAGAAAAAGACATTGTATGAGATAGAATACTAGTGGGACACCAAAAATTTGATTATATGAACAACTTAGGTGACTACAAAGCTCAGGATGATTCATTGACTGCATTATTTGTAGTATTTCAAAAGAACGTGCATCCAAAACTTGGTGGAGAAATATGCAGAGGAAATTAGTTTCCTTGTTTCTATAGATGATTGTATAATTGAGGTTGTTGAACCAAGAACAATATGTATTGAGCCTCTCAAATATGAACTTATTGAGAAAGAAGTTGAGGGATATGCTGAATTGATGCTAAAGAGTCTTGAGGACCCCTCTTTTTCATGACATAAAACTTATGAAGATAAATCATCAGAAGTTCATCTAGAATTATGTGATCGTAGGATCATGGGGGTCTAGAAATTGTCGAAATGACAAAAAAGTGGTTGATGACTTTTTTTATTCAAAATTGATGAATTGAAAAGGGTTTATTGAGAAAATCGTTAGCTTTGTGCCAATATAATATATGCCTTATTTGGAATTAAATAGATAATTCTTATTGATTTTCTACATGCATTATGACTAAAATCTTGATTGATAGGATGATTGAAAAGCACATATAATTCTTAAACAATTTAAGATATTTTTAATCCAAAAATTGTAGCACATTTTATGCTTCGCATACAATAAGATAAAAAAAATCATAAAATTTTTACCAAGTTATGGTGGTTAGAAAAACAAGTTTTAATATTTTAAAAAGCATAAGGGTCTTTTTATGCTTGTGTTTAAAGCCAAAATCGTGGCCTCCATTGTAAGTCTACTTCTAACTTGCTTCACTCTACTTTTATTATTCACTGTCATTGTGTTGAAGTAGAATTGGTCAATATCTTAAATCCTTGTTCGCTTGAATTAAATTCCTCAGATCTATCACACAAGTTGGCTTCTCTATTTGTTTCAAACCTTATGGACTTATTGTGGTGCCTAAAGATGGTACTTGGAATTTTTTTACTTCCACATGTTTGTCCAATGTATGTTTTGGAAGTTGCACTATAAAATTATCATCTTCAAGGTGGAAAACTCTCGTTTGGTGGAATTGTTTGCAAAAAAAATTCTTTTTTATTCCCATGCTCTTCAATATTTGGTGTGTGTTTTGGTTGAAGATTTATCTTCTGGTCACTCCACTGCTTTCCATGCTCGTCTTCGAGCCCTTAGGCCAATTATGGCATGCTACTTGGAAAATAGCCTATGGGTGTTGTTCAATGGGGTTTGGTTTCTAATTAGGCATGCTGAAAATGATCTATTTTTTGTGCCCTATTTTGTGCCTCCCTCTGACATGGCTTCCTCAAAAAAGAGTGGGGTTTGAATTCCTTCTATAGGGTCATAATTTTAGTGGCATTGTGGGGTCCGATTTTTCCTAAAGGTTGGTTTTTTTTGCTTTGTTTCCCATTTTTTGATGGTTATATTTGAATGCCTTTAAGCTCCTTGTTTCCTAATCTTCCTTTATCTCATAGGATTTCTATTTGGTATGGTCTCATGTTTCAGAGGTTTTGTGTGCCTGTGCAAGGAAGGTTGGTATCTAGTAAATTTTAAGCATGTGCACTGGCCCTTGATTTTGCTCATGGAATTTATCTCTACTTCGAAGGTGGTGAACTTTTTTGAAAATTGGATATTCCTCCTTTGTATGTTTTCTTATTATCGGGATTTTGTCTAATGCACTTCTTGCATCTTCTCGAGCTATAACCAGAGGTTTTCTTCCTTGTTATTTCTTGTCGGTATGCTTGCAAGAACCAAGACTTGTAAATTTATAATTTATTAATAAAATATGTTTTCCAAGTAAATAATTAATTATGAGTTTTTTATTGGAACTTTAAAAAAATATAAATACTCGTATGTCTGAACACCTTAACTTGGTCAAAACTTCATGAAATTCATTTTTTTTTTAATCCTATAGTATGCAAAGCATAGAATGTGACACATGTTTCAGATTCAAAAAATGTGTTACCATTTGAAAGCTATAGATTTTATTAAATCAGCCTCTCAATCAGTACCTTAGTCATAATTCAAATAAAAAATGAATAGTAATTATTTATTAAATTATTCAAAGTACAACATAATTTATATTGGTGTAAAGCTAAGAATCTCCTTTAAAAATCCTTTTCCTTTCATCAATTTTGGGTAAAAAAAAAGTCACCAGCCACATGGGGCATCATATCACTTACATATCACCACATTTTAGCCCACCATGATCATGTACATACCCACAATAACTCTTTTTTTTAAGACAAAACAAGATTATGTAGGGTAGAGAGCATACCATGATAGAGAAGTATCTTCTAGATCAAGTGGCTTGGTAGTTTGGGGATAGACAAGACCGTGTTGATGACCAATATGTTGCTATCTTTGCATGTACTATGAGGGAGAATACATGGGATAAGCTGATCCCAATTGATTAGGAAGTGACATCATTTAGACAATTGATGGGTAGGTTCTGGCCTTATGATTAGGGTTAGGCAAATGTAAGGTTTACAATAGAATATATTGCATGGTTTAGACAACCTGTCAGATTGACAGATGTAGGAGAAACACCCCTATGACAAAGGCCCATAGGTAGGTTAGCAAGGCAAGGGAAGGGGTAGGGAGGAAGAGGAGATGGAGATGGAGGTAGAGGGATAGGAGGACCACCTCTAGGATAGAGGGATCAAGTGCTCAGGGACCAAAAAAGGGACAGGGATAGGCAACCTAGAGATGGGGATGGATAGAGAGACCACCAACAATAGCCCCCAAGGGATCACCAATAGAAGCCTCCACCACCACCACCACCACAACCAGACTAGAGAGATGCCTTGACTCAAAAACTATAGATATAGGTCCAAGGTTCATAGGCATAGGTACACGCACTGACTACTGAGAGAGACTAGGCCAAGCTAGAGAGAGATCAAGAGATTGATAGGAGAGGATAGCTATAGAGCATGGTTGTTGCTTCTTAGGGAAAGATAGTCTCAGTGTAGATGTATCGTGAGGCTGTCCAAGAGGAAGAGTTATATAGGTTATAATATCAATAGGCCATACTAGTAAGGGCCGAAGTACTAGAGTACTCACAATAGATAGGAATGAGGTAGGCTGAGGATCAGGATGAGAGACAGGTGGGGGAGGGGAGCAGGAAGAAAGATGGGCCACCATGACACATTTTTTATTGAAACTATTCTTCAGATCCATGGGCTTCACTTTTGATAGCCGCATGATCATTGTATACTTGATTTATATACATATTTGGTCCTAATATTTGTACCATGACAGTTGCATTTTTTATGATATATATATGATATGGTTTGATTCATGTGGTGAGATGTGTCTTATTTTACTTATGCATGGTGGATGGATCTATTTAATTTCCTATATGCAGTTCTATGGCTCATGATATGTAGATGTTTATTGATGCTCAAGGTTATGGATGCATTTTTTTTTTGTATATTTTATTATGCATTTGATGAAAATGTGATGATGTATATTATAATATGATGACACAAATGTATGCTTATGACACACTTAATGAACCTATATGCAAATTTAATAATTTTTTGATGTGAAATGATTATGATGATCTATGATATGCAATGGTTTTATGACATGCAATGATTCATGATTATGCATTGTTACTTATGAATGCAATGGTACAAATGCAATGATATGAATGTAATTATTTTAAGATGATGTGATATGAGATGATGATGATCTAAGATGATTATGCTTTATATTAGGTGATATGATATGCCTATGTGATGATTAATGTTTTGTAATGACTCATGAATGTTGTGTTATGATATGAAATAATGTTTTATAATATGCAATGATTTGTAATGATATGATAACATAATATGATTATGACATGATTTATGAAATGAAAATGATATGTAACAATATTATTATGATATTCCTATGACATGAATACATAATGATTTATGATGTGTGATGACGATGTATATTTTTTTATGCAATGGATGACTTAATAATGCCTATGTGATAAAACCTTTATAAAATGAATGCAAATTTATGATGTTTATCAATCTATATTAATGATGAAATGGAGTGCATTTATGTTTCCTATATGATATGATATGATATGCATTATGCTAATGATTTGTGGATGCAGATTGGATGCATTTGGTGATATTTTTGATTAACTGTCATGGTACCATGTTAGTACGAAGAGAAGATAGAAGAAATAGGAAAATGCAAAGAGGATCCAACAAACCTACATTATTAATTATGATGATGATCTCCTTATCAGGAATTGATGACGATGACAATCTTCTTACCTAGTGTGATGAAATTTGACTCAACAATTAGATAGGAGTATCCCTATTCACACCTAGCATACATAACCTTATCTAAAATGAAGTTCATATATTGCAAACATCTTGGACCAAAAAATGAAAAGACAAGCCTTCCCATGTGATCAACAAGACATCTAAAACATGCTCCCTACACCCAAAAAAAGTATGCATGACCAAGTTATGTTACAAGAATATCCAACAAGCACAAAAAATGAAAAGATTATAATAATTGACCCATTTATTTCTCTCTAATTCCTTTTGTTTAGACATCATCGAGAGGTCATTGAAATTCACACAAAATAAGATAAGTCAAAAATACAAAGATAAAGTAAACAAACAAGCTAATGTTCTTCATGTCGCTAGCCAAGACTAAACTACGGTGATGCCTAATGTTGATGTCCATTGTAGGAAGGATTCATCCTAGGACCTGATGTTATTAGATGATTTGGGATTGACTGGATGATAAGCTATTGATACTCTGAGTTGACTTTCTTACTTTCACTTTTGAACCTGCTAGACTTGCTTCCAAATGGTTTTCCAAAGGGTAAAAGTGAAGATTGGTTTATTATGAATGAGATTGTTTTGAGTGAAAGAGAGATGGAGATGAATGGAATTTTTTAAATATTTGGATGTTTTTTATATTTTTTGAATTTTTGAGGCTGTTTTGATTTTTTGATTTTCCATTTTTTTTTGGGTTTTCTAAGATTTTGACCAAGAGACTAACCTAAAGACCTATCCTAGGGATCTTGGGAGCTGATCAAGAGAGTATCCATGCCTACGTTATACATTCATAGACCACATAGTTTGACTGACACCAACTTGATTTACTGATAAGATAAATGGATTGCCAGCTTATTGTGGAAGTATTCTAAAGGAGTGATCTAGGGTCTCTCGAGGGATGATCAAAGATAAACCTTTCCTACATTCAAGCTCAGATACAATGTAGATCAACAAGATGACTCTACTATTTATTTTGTTAAATTTTTTACATGTTCTGGATTTTTTGTTTTTCAGATGTTTTCAGATTTTGTGAGGATTTTACGATTGCTTTTGGATTTTTTAATTTTAAGGAAGACTTCAAGGATATACATGAATCTGATCCAATTTAGTTATAGGAACATTCCCCCAATGTGATGCAGTAGACTACTTTGATATAGGCAAGACAAACTGACCTTAGGAATGTGCCAAATAGTAGTAGAGTGGAACATGATATGAACACATGACCAAGCCATGATGCATATGCGTATGAGAGATGGAAGGATATATGGAAGTGCAATGAATGAATGATGAAAAGTTGATGGTAGGTGATTCAAAATAAGTTGTAGAGATCATGTTGAATGGAGAGTTCATATTTACAAAAGGTACCTATTTTCTAGGTTTTCACCAAGGTACTTGCCCAAAGTGCCACTGAAGTGGCTTTCACTAGAGGATGATTTTTCTATTTACTATTTTTAATCCTTTTTATTGATTTTTTTTAGTATTTTTTATTTTACCCTTAAAATATTAGGCATAAATTTTTTAGAGATGGGAGCTATTCATGGGCTCTTACAGAGGCTCCCCTTCGGGTGTTAATAGTTGATATGCCCCTAACTTATATCTTTTGGTGACAATGAATGGTCCCAATTAGTTGGGTTCAAACTTTCCCTTGGAATATGGATTTGACACTTTTTCTATTCTCCTTCAATACCAACTCACCAACTTGGAAGATTTGTCTCCTGATGTTCTTGTTGGAGCTTCGTTTGAGACAGTTCTGATAGACTTGCAAGTGGTTTAAGGCATCCATATGGTACTCATCTAGTAGTTCTAGACCATTCAATCCTGATACCTAGTATTCTTCATGTGTTATGATATTCTACAGTGATATTCTTATGGACGGGAGATCGATCTCAATGGGGACAATGGCTTTTGATTCGTAGACTAGGGAGAAGGGGGTGGCACCTCTTGGTGTATGGATTCTTGTGTGGTAGGCCCATAAGGTTGGATTCAGCTGTAAATGCCAGTCACAACCAACATCATTGACTATTTTCTTGAGTATTTTTAGGATGTTCTTATTGGTAGCCTCTACTTGGCCATTTCCTTGGGGATAATACGGGGTGGAAAAGTGATGTTCGATTTTGATTTTTTGACATAGGTCGCAAACATCCTAATTTTTGAAAGGTGTCCCATTATCTTAGATAATGGCTTGTGGGACACTGTATCAACAAATAAGGTAGTTTAGGATGAACTTTGGTATCTACTTTCTTGCGACATAGGTCATGGAAATGGCGTTCACCCACTTCGTGAATTACTCCATGGCAGTGATGATGAATTTATGCCCATTGGATGAGGTGGGGGTGATTTTACCATTGAGATTGAGTCCCCACTATGAAAAGGGCCAAGGTGTGATAATTGGGTTGAGCTCCCGAGCTAGTGCATGGATCAGGTCCCCATGCTACTAACACTAAAAACACCTTTTGACATAATCATGTGCTTCTCTTTTCATTGTAGGCCAATAGTACCCCATCCTTAGAATTTTTTTTCCAAAGTCATACCACTCGAATGTAAGCCACAAATGTCATTATGTACCTCAGTTAATGCAGTCAAGGCCTCCTCAATGTTTATGAAATGTAAAAGGGTCCCTTCAATGCTTCTACGGTACAAGGTATCTCCTAGGATGACAAAATGGGATAACCTTTTGACAAAGGCTCTTTTGAGGTTTGGGATTATGTCAATGGGGAGGAATCCTATTCTCAAATAAGTTTATATATCATGGTACTAGGGATCACTAGGACCAATGATTTTGCACACCAATTCAAATTGTATTACCTTGAATACTGGTATGAGAAGCTATTCTATGAGGAATTCTTGCTTAGGGATGTTGTGCGAGATCTCTAGAACTAATTCGATCATAGCCATTGCATCTTCTACTCTATTATTTGCTCTTGTTAGCTGTTCAAATGTGATATCAATGAAGGAATTATTAAGGATTTCCAACAACATCTTGTATGCAGTCAACTTGTCATCCTTTGTTTTATATTCACTTTTTACTTGGTTGATTACGAGTTGTGAGCCTATGTAGACCTTAAGTGCCATGATCTATCACTGCACTACAATCCTCAACCCTATGACAAGATCCTCATATTTCTCGATGTTATTTGTCCATGGAAATGATAGCTTGTATGATTTAGGTATGCAATCCCCTTGTGGAGTGATGAAGAAGATTCCTACTCCTCACATGTGTTGTGTGTAGGATCCATCAAAGTACATTTTCCAGTGATCTTCTATAGTAAGATTAGATATCGATTCATCAGGGAACTCTAAAACAAGTGGATTCTCTACATATATAGGTGCTTCTAACAGTTGATTTGTGATTGTTTGTCCTTTAATAGCCTTGAATTCTACATACAAAATGTCATGATCCATAAGGATCATAACCCACTTTGTCATTTGTCCTATGAGAGTTGCTTTGGAAAGCTAATACTTGAGGAGGCCTATTTTTGCAATGAGCTTGATTTGATGTGCTAGCATGTAACGTCTAAATTTTTGTGCTGCAAACACGACTACCACGGAAGATTTCTCAATGGGTGTGTAGGTTAGCTTGTGTCCCACCTTGGTCCTATTGATGCAATAGATAGCTCTCCCCTTCTTATTTTCATCGTGTTGTGCTAAGAGAGTGCCAAGGGTTGTTGTTGTTGTTGATATGTATAAGATCAAGAATTTTCCTTGGAT
Organism: Sequoiadendron giganteum; assembly: GCA_007115665.2. Lineage (NCBI taxonomy): Eukaryota > Viridiplantae > Streptophyta > Pinopsida > Cupressales > Cupressaceae > Sequoiadendron > Sequoiadendron giganteum. The sequence continues at coordinate 568,777,555 of CM021105.1, read as the reverse complement.
TGGAGGCATTAGGACTAGTGGTCTGAGAAAGTACTCCTTGATCTTGTTGAGCACCTGGTCACATTTCTCATCCCATTTTTTTGCTACCCCTATTGGAAAAACAAGGATATACAACTAAGAGGTTGGGTGAATGAGTTGTCACCGAATTAAAAAATTATTTAACCTTATTAACCCTTAATCTAAAATCTAATATATAACAGTGAAATCATGAATCAACAACACATCATAAACACACATAAAACCAATATTTTTTTGTGGAAACCCTATTAGGGGAAATACCACGGTGGAGGTTAATTCACAAGTTATACCCTCTTAAAATTATAAAGAAAATGAATAAGGAGTTCACATGCATTCAGGAACACTACCTAGAGCTCACTGCTCAAAGAAGACACACTTTCTTACATAAAAATTTCAGATTTAATTAATTTGAAGATGTTGAATTGATAAACTAGCTTCTTCAAAATCCTGATGATAGTTCTAGTTAGGCACAAAAACACTTCTTCCCACTTCGCTCAAACTTCTTCACACTCTACTCTATAATCGAAAGATCTAATATTTATTCACACACAACACTTGTACACTTCACATCCTACATCACATATATTTAAAAATGAATAAAAAATCATTCTTATATATCTGATTCATGTAATTACAACACCAACTTTGTTGTCCAAAAATAAAAGAATAATTGAATACAAACTGTCGGCCCAATTCATGAAAAAATCTCAGTGCGCACCAATCGAAGTTAGTCAAAACATAATGAAGACCTAATATAACATCCTCAAAGATGCCAAACATTCAAAAACTAATCCATGAGGATCCAAAACACACTACAACCACTATGTTGGCCAAGAACATGAAAACTCAAACACACAAACAAAAAATATATTTAATCATGATCACACCGATCAACACAGACATGCAAAAAGGATAGAGAATGATCAAGAAACATCAACAAAAATCATAGGATCATACAAAACAACTAAAATTACCAAATTTACATTCTCTTCTTTGAAAAATATGATCTATAGTAATAGACTAACTATAGGAACACAAAAACTCACAACTTGCTCCAATCTTGATGCGCACCTCTCAAAATTCTGGAGTATAAACTAGATAGGCTTAGAAACAAACCCTTTAAAGTGAAAATTTTGAATACCAACATACTGAACTTTCCACCACACTGAACTTCACAGCTTCACATGTAGCCTTAAACATATTTATTAGAGTTTTCTCAATATCCTTGACATATACAACCTTCAAGACATTAATGGTAATAGTGTTCACATCAATGAGAACCACATATTATAAATACAACCACAACATCCACCAATCTCCCCCTTTGGCATTGATGGAAACACATGATGTGTTAAATACCATCAACACAACTAACTCTTCTTTCAACAATCTTCCCTTTTACACATTGCTCTTCTCCCCCTTTGTTCTTACAAAGTTTTTCAAATTACTCTTCTCCCCCTTTGAAATCAATTGTAAAGGTACACAAGCTCTTAACCACATATCTAAATCATTTGACTACTCTCCCTGAGTAGCAACCACCATAACATAAATCTAGATCAATAGATGACTATGAATGAGCAAACCGATGCAAAGACTGGCATCTTAGTTCTGGTTAGGAGGGGAAATCGCCCCTAACTTCCCTCTAAGATACTCAAAATTATCCTTAGGAAAAAACTTAGTAAATATATCTGCAATCTATTCCTTAGTAGGCACATACTCCAGTCTGACTTCTATATCACTCACTTTGTCTCTCAAAAAGTGATATTTGACAGATATATGTTCTATCTTTGAATGCGGCATTAGATTCTTGGAAATGTTTATGGCACTTGATTTATGACAAAATATAGAAATAGGCTCAATGTACTCAATTCTAATATCTCTCAGCATCTGCTTCGTTCATATTACTTGAGTACAATTTTTTTGAGTAGAAATATATTCTTCCTTACTAGTCGATAAGGAAATGGAATTCTACTTTTTACTTAACCAAGACACCAACTTCTTGCCCAAGAAGAACACACCACCACTAATAATTTTCCTATCATCCAAATCTCCTACCCAATTTGCATCAGTAAATGTGCTCAAGGTAAGATCATCATCTTTAGGATACCAAAGACCAAAATCAGCTATCCCTTTTAAGTATCTAAAAATTCTCTTCATAATAGTCACATGGGATTCCTTTGGATCAGTTTGGTATCTAGCAACCATACAAGTAGCATTCATGATGTCTAGTTTGGTCTAAGTGAAATAAAGTAATCCACCGATCATTGACTTGTATCTTGTTTGATTTTCCTCAGGAGAATCATCAGTCTTTGTTAACTTGCATCTAGTTACCATGGGTGTACCGACATGCTTTGAGTTTGCCATGCCAAACATTTTTAGTAACTCTCTTACATATTCAATAGTGCTTACAACTTCTCTTGAGTAGATATGAGGAACATAACCTTCCAACATCATAATTCTAGAAGCATCTAGAATTTTTGTGTTCTTTTTCTCAACAAATCAGTTTTATTGAGGAGTCTGGGGAGTAGATAATTGTCTTTTTATTTCATGCTCTTCATAGAAATAATTGAACTCTTGGGAAGTGAAATCGTAATCTTTGTTTGACCTTAAGAATTTAATCTTCAAACATGTCTCATTCTCAACCATATCTTTGAAACCTTTGAGCTTTTCTAATGCTTCATGTTTTTATCTCAAGAAAGCAACCCATATCATCCGACAGTAATCATTAATAAGCAACATAAATTACCTTTCTCCTTGTAGACTTCTACTCTAGAGGGACCACATAGATTAGTATGCACCAGCTCTAGTACTCCATTAGAATGATGTTTTCTCTAAAAATAAATTATACTCCTCTTTCCCATCTAACGTTCCTTGCATATGGTGTTATTAGGCTTCACTAGCTTAGGAAGATCTCTAACTAATCGAGTGGAGCTTACTTTGACAATGTTATAAAAATTCACATGACACGGTCTCCTATGCCATAACCAACTTACATAAACTTGATAAATTAGATAACTATCACTAGCAACACTCAGGTGAAAAATGTTACCCCTTGTCTTTGTACCTAAAGCAATTACATTTGCAGAACTTCCTAATATCCTACATTTTCCATATTTGAACTAAATATTGTATCCATTGTCAAACATTTGTCAAAAACTCAACATATTATTCTTTAATCCTTCTACATAAAGGACATAATTAGTATTATATTTACCACCAAGAGAAATAGTGCATCTTCCACAAATCACACCACCGTCATATTTCTCCAATCTTATAAACTTAATTTTTTCACTAGTCATATGATGTGAGCATCCCCTATCAATCACCCATTCATCCTTTTCTTCAATTCTAGCTGCAAGAGATTTCTCAACATTCTTATCATTAGGAGATTCAGTTGACACTAGACTATTTTCCTTGATAGCAATGCATACCCATCAATCTTCATTTGACTATTTTCTTTATTAGATTCATCATTAGTAACACCTTCTTCCACATAATAACATTTCTTTTGAATTATAGGCCTATTAGATTTGAAGCTAGGAACTCTTTCAACACACCTTGATGTAAAATGACCTATCTTATTACAAGAGAAACATTTGATAGGAAAATTTTCTTTATACTTATCTTGTCCTTTGGCTTCTCTTTTCACAATCAATGCTTCTAGCTCTTATAACTCTCTTTCTTCATCTTCAATCTATTTCATCTCATATTCATACTGGAATGCCTTTTTGGAACTTTCTCCTAGATCATATCTTTGTTGGTTTCTTCCCGATGTAGTGGCTTTAAATACAGATTCTATCTTACAGGTAGATTCACCAAATTCAAATAGTTCAAAGGTAGCAAGCTTACCAATCATGATATCTCTTGTCACATTTGTTATTGTCCTGAGCTCTTCAATAGAATGAGCTTTCATTTTGTAATAAGTAGGAAATAATCTAAGCACTTTATCTACAATATCTTCTTCATCCAAGATTACACCAGCACATCTAATACCCATCACTAATTCATTTACTTTTTACATGAAAGAAATAATTTTTTCATCTTCACTCATTTCCATGTTAACCCACTTGCCTTTCATACTTTGTAACTTAGAAAATTTCACTTGTACATCTCCTTCATAAAAAAATTCCATCTTCTTTCAGATCTCATGTGTTGTTTTCAAACACATTACATTTGTCATCTCTAAATCTGTTAGAGCACTCAATAATGCTTCTATAGCCTTGATATTAATTTCAGCTTCTTTCATCTCGTCAGGAGTAAAGGGACCATTCTAAGGAATAACATATGTTCTTTGTAATCTTCTAGAAGGGTTCACCAATGTACTTCAAATGACACTCCATTCTAGCCTTTCATAGAGAGTAGTTTTTTCCATCGAATCTAGGAATTTACTTCTTGTACGATGCCATATCGAATCACCTCAAGCTATTAAAATTCTTCAAAGGAACCTGCACTGATACAAATTGTCAGAAAAATAAGGATATACAACAGAGAGGGGGGTGAATCATTTGTCACAAAATTGAAAACTTAGTTAACCTTATTAACCTTTAATCTCAGATCTAGTAGATAACAGTGAAAGCATGAATCAACAACACATCAAAAACACAAATAATACCAAGAATTTTCTATGGAAACCCTATTAGGAGAAAAGCCACCATGGAGGTTAATTCACAAGTTATACCCTATTTAAAGTATATATAAAATGAATAAGAAATGCACATGCATTCAAGCACATTGCCTAGAGCTCACTACTCAAAGAAGACACACTATCTTACATATAAATTTTAGATTAAATCCATCTAAAGAGGTTGAACTAAGAAATAAGCTTCTTCAAAAGCCTGATGAAAGTTCTAGTTAGGCATAGAAACACTTCTTCAAACTCTGCTCTACAATCGAAAGATCTGATCTTTATTCACACACAACACTTACACACTTCACATCCTACATCACATATATTTCAAAATGAAGAAACAATCGCTCTTATATATCCACTTGACCGAATTACATTAGCAACTTTGTCATCCAAAAATAAAAGAATAAATGAATACAAACTATCGACCTAATTCATGAGAAAAATTTCAATTTGCATGAAGCAAAGTTGGTCACAACATAATGAAGAACTAAAACAACATCCTCAAACATTCCAAACATTCAAAAATTAATCCACAAGGATCTACAACATGCTATGACCACCATGTCATCCAAGAACATGAAAACCCGAACACACAAAGGAGAAATATTTGATCACAATCACACCGATCAATGCGAATGTGCAACAAGGATAGATAACAATCAAGAAATATCAACAAACATCGTAGGAGCATACAAAAAAACTCAAATTACCAAAATTAAATTCTCTTCTTCTAGAAACACTAGCTACAGTAACAAAATAACTACATGAACACAAAAACTCACAAGTTGCTCCAATCTTGATGCACACCTTTGAAACTTATAGAGTATAAACTAGATAGACTTAGAAACAAACCCTTTAAAGTGAAACTTTTGAATACCAACATAATGAACTATCCACCACACTAAAATTCATAGTTTCATAGGTAGTCTTCAACATATTTATTATAATTTTCTCAATATCATCGACATATACAACCTTCAAGACATCAATTCTAATAGTGTTGACATCAATAACAACCACAATATCCAATACCCCCCCGTGGAGTAAATGAGAATATGGGATTGCCTTGTCTATTAGTTGCACTATGACTCAGCAGATGGACTGGAGTCTTCCTTGTAGGCCTCTTAGTTGCTATAATGTCTTGGGTGCATCCATTTCGAGGATTGATTTGACTTTGGCAGGGTCTACCTCGATTCCTATCATGGATACAATGTACCCTAGGAGCTTTCTTGATTGTACCCCAAAGAAACACTTCTTTGGATTAATTTGGACCTTGTACTTATCTAGTCTATCAAAAATGGAGTTTAGAGTTGATATGTGATCTCATCGCTTCTTTAATTTCTCCAGTATGTCATCCATATACTATTCCATCATTTTATGGATCATATCATGAAATATTAATGTCATGGAACTTTGGTAGGTTGCTCTTGCATTGTTCAACCCGAATGGCATCATATTACAGCAATATGTTCCCCACAGATAAGTGAACGTTATCTTGTGTTGGTCTTCCTTGGCTATCATGATCTCAATGCATCCTAATAATATTTCCATTAATGATAGCATCTCATGTCCTTCCATCATATCCATGATCATATCAATGTTTGGAAGTGGAAAGTCATCATTGGGACATGCTTTGTTCAAATCTCTAAAATGCATGTAGATGTAGATGCCCCCATTGGGCTTTGAAATAGGTACAAGGATTGAGACCCACTATGGATAATCGATCGAAATTATGAACCCTACATCTAGGAGCTTTTGTAATTCCATTTTGACCAACAATGCTATCTTGGGATGCATTTTTCTCATCTTTTGTCTCACTGGCTTTGCTTCGAGATAAACTACTAGGTGATGAACCACAACCTCTAGATCAAGCCAAACAATGTCATCATAGCTCCATGATAAGTTTATCTTTCCTTATTTTAGGAACAAAACTAGGAGTTCATGTTCTTATGTGACAAGTGACTCGACATAGAATTTTATGTGTGGTAGGTCTTTTGTTCCTAGATTAACTAGATTGCACTACTCTGTCAAAACCATTGATTTCTCCTGATGAATAGCACTAAGAGGAAGACTGAATCCTTCATCTTATGGAACTTCAAATAGGCTTTCACCATTGAATGTGTCCTTTATTTTTAAGGGATCCTCATCACTACTACGCACATCAGTTATGTCAAAGGTAAAATTTTCTAAGGGTAGACCTATAGATATAGGTAACTGAAGGGTGGTTGTTGATAGCTAAGGGGGAGCTTTGACCTTTTTAACTAAGGCACCTCTACCAAGTATGGTAAACTTTGGAGGGGTACATCTAAGGCCAAGATTTTACATACACATCTCAAGGATGAGTGTTAGTAAAAGACCATTATCATTCTATCTAACCTTCTTCTTTCTATTATACCCCATACAAAGAATCATTTCTAATCCTTTGCTACTTTCATCCATGAGAAGTAGGCACGATCCTTTCATTTTTCTATAGTAAGCTGGATATGTCTCTTTCATCTACTATTTTTTGACTTAGATTCCCTCAACATCTTAATCTAGAAGGGTTTGCCTTGGAAGTTTGGGATGATGTTTCAGCCGGTTGGGGTTGTCCATGTGACCTAGGAGATTGAGGTAACTCTCCTAGCACAAATGCACTTTTATTATTATTGTAATCCCCACACCCATTGTCTTGGATAATGACCTTCATTTAAGATATATCAGCAATGGTGGGTGTCTTTCTCCCAGAAGTGGACGCGATGGTAGCTGGGTCTACATAAGGAGTTGAAGGGCCTTCATCATTCTTTGGGACTTGAGGGATTTTATAGTATTTTTCTTCTAAGATTTTGTAGTAAGTAAAGGGCTCAGGATCACCGTAAATCATGACATCTTGATCTTGATATCAGAACTTGATGCACTGATGGAAGGTTGATGCAAACGCTTGCATCCCATGGATCCATGTATGCCCCAAGAGGATGTTATAGGGTAAATCAAATTCCTATACATGGTAGGTGGTTTCCATAATGGTTGGCCCTACTTGAATAGGGATTTGGATAGTGCCCTAAGACACTCTTTTTTAGTCATCGTACGCTCTGATTGTGATGCCCTTACCTTTTCATTGGAGTCCTCAAAGAATCCAAGATTCTTTATGAGCTTGAGAGAATATATGTTTAGACCTGCACCCCCATCCACCAAGACCCTTTTCACTTTGTTTTTATGAACTAGGACCTCAAGGTGGAGTGCGTAATTTTGAGATGGTTGGGTGGGGAAGTTCACACTAGAAAAATGTGAGGAGATTTGGGGTGGTAATGGTTCCAACCATAGCTTCGAATTGTTCTATCTCAAGGTTGGTAGAGATAGTAGGTGAAGGAAATAATTCCTCAAGGATTTATCTATGGGTGAATCAGATCTTCAATAACTCCATGATGGAGATCGAAGTGGGAGTTCATTTCAACTAGTCCAAGAAATTTTATCCATTAGGAGCGTACTTCATATTTGAGGTGGATGGCCTAGGTGGTTTTGATGACCCAACAATGGTGACTTTTCCACTGTGTGTGGTGACTCCACAATAAACTTTGGCTCCCTTGATGTTAACAATAGTAACCCATTCATCTAAGGATGTGACAACATGATCATACACATGGTTTACATTGGCATACTTTTTCTTTCCTTTGTTATGGTTTGACATGAGATTTATGTATATTTTATGGTTTTGATTTCCAACTAGTTGTTCACCATTTATGATCTTGTCATCGATGAGGTCTTGGATTATATTTTTTAGCTTCATGAAATTAGTTGTGGTATGCCCCTTTATTTTATGAAAATCACAAAGGTAGTTTTCATTGTACCATGGTGGTTTCACTCGGGGCTCTTGATAATTCTCATAACTTGGGATTTTAATAAGATTCTTGTTTACCAATTTCTTCATGAAGGATTCAAATAGTTCCACAAGGGCTATGAACTTTCTCTTGGGGGGATATTTGTTTCACGGAGGTGGTCCCCCTTGATTATTCAGATTGTTGATTTTATTATTGGGCGGTTGTTGTGATTGTTGTTTTTCGGTTGCTAATATGTTTGGGTTTTTTGTTTTAGAGCACTGATTATGACCTTAGCATCAACCACACCGTCATTAGTGACATTCTTGTTTTTCACCCATGTGTGAGGTTTTTCATTATAGCTAGTGGAAGGGTAGTTGTCTTGATTTTCTGAATATGTGGGTATCCTCCCTTGTGCAATAAGGGCTTATTCGATGTTGAGCGTCTTGGGGATCAATTCGTCATAAGTGGTGATGCACTACATTTTTAGATGGAATGCCAAGGTTTTTCCAAGATTGGAAATTATTGTGCAAATTTTTTTCTCTTTCGGCATGGACCATTTAATCCTATTGGCCTTGGATCTCCATCATTGTAGGAAAGAAGTAAAATATTCCCCCTTACCTTGTTTGAGCACATATAGTTCCTCTAGACTATTATCCATTCCAATGTTGAATGCGTAGTTCTTTATGAATGCATCTACAATTTCTTGGAACTTTTTGATGCCATTAGGTAGGAAAGAGAACCGCTCCATGGCAGGGCCAACCAAACTTTGAGGAAATAGTTGCATCAAATATGTATTGTTATATGCGACTTCCATATAGTGTTCTTGGAATTACCTAATGTGATCCTCAGGGTTTCCAATCCCATGATATTTTTCAAATTTAGTGATTTCAAATCCCTTTGGGAATGGTCCCTTTTCCAAGATCCTATCAAAATGATAAGGGTATAAATTTATTGGTGTCTTTGTTATTTTCCATGATTGGAGATCAAACACTTGCTACGAGAGCAATTTGATTTGTGTTTTCATGTTGTCTTGCAGATTAGGAGGTGGATTGAATGTGTTCTAAAGTGGTTGAGGTGTTTGAGTGATGGGTGGAGTGTTAGGTATCCTTGAGGGAGTCTATTGCAAGCTTTGTTGTGTGATTAAGGCATGCTGATATGGCTACATTTGTTGTGGGTGATCCCACAAAGCTAGTTTACAAAATTTGAGAGGAACTGATTTTTGCTGAAATCATATATTTTTAGAAAATATAGTGATTTAAGCCTTTAAAAAATTCATTATAAGGATTCCAATTGAAGAGGATTTTATCAAACCACCTTAGATCAAACCCCCTTGGATAGAACCTCGCTAATTTTAAACCATACCTATAAATGAGTCTCCTTTACACCTATCAAAATGTTGATAAAAAATAATTTTTGATTTACCATTTGGGGGATCAAATGACTTCATTAAAAAATTATTTAAAATTATTATTGCAGTCCTCAAAATGAGCTATCCCACAAATATAATTTTAATATGTTTTGGTTTTATTATGTATGTGTTTTTTTAGTTTTATTAAACATAGGTTTCTCACCGAAAATCAAGCTCTCTGTTTTGCACATGTGGAAAAATAGAAAATTATCAAAATAATTTTTTTTTAAATATATTTGTGCTGGGTATTGATGTCCATGATCTATTAACAAAATAAAATTGAATTTCGATACATACATAAAAATCTATGTTGTATACAGTCCGCCTATGTATGAATTCCAATTGGTTTGACTTCAAAACTCTATTAAGGAAAAAATATTCAATTAAAAACTATGAGACCAGCTGAAAGTGCTAGATATCATAGTTACAAATCTCAATTTGAAAAAATTAGAATTTTATCCTTCATACAAAAAAAATTATGTTGTATATGATGAGTGTCACTTTTTTAAAATGTTGTTTTATGAAAAAACCAATTTTCGTGGGAGATGGAAAAGGAAGTGCCATCTTATTGCAAAATTTAGAAAAAAAAACATTTTTAGAATCTACAGACAAAATGTGATGAGACTCTATTTTGCATCATCTTCAAATTCCTCACGGTTTAGCCGCTATAGGTGCCCAAATGTGAAGATTTAGTTAAAAATAATAATTTTAGTGTCTAGTTTGGCCAAAAATTGTAAACCAGTATTGTGGGATCACCCTTGTTGCACCAAAAACACTTTTTGTTCATATTGTTGTTGGTCTTGCTACTGTTGTGCCAAAAAATCTTGTTGTTGGGCTAGTAATTTGGCTACTTCCTTTTGTGCTTGATATTGTTGTAGGGCTTGTTAGTATGGTTTTTTTTGACCTTTCTATAATTGTGCCTAGTATTTATCTTGTGCTTGTTGTGTTGCTTGTGTATATTGGGCAACTTGTGTGACTTGTGTATCTTGAGCTACTTGTGTTGCTTGAGCAGCTGGTTGTTGTTGCAATAAAGATTGAGCTTAGGAAGGTTGTTACACTTGTTGTTCTACTAATTGTGTTTATGCTTGCAGGGCAACTAGCTATAAAACTTGCTAATTTTGAATTATTTGAAGTGCCTTTTGGTAGGTAGCTTGTTGAGCTTCTTGCAACGTGATGCTAAATGAGTTTGTAATGTTGGGTTTTGGTGGTGGTGGTGGCGGATTAGGAACAGTGTTTGTTGTTGTGATGAGAGGGACAATTGCACTGATAATTGGGGTTTGTGTAGTGGATGGTGTGATTGATATGCTTGGTCCTTGGGACACCATGTTTTGAGATACTTGGGGGATGGTAGATAATGTGTTGGTTTCTTGAATGGTTTCCACCTGTTGTTGCGATATTGATGGCAAGATGGGAGGATTTGGTATGACATTTTTATTTATGATTGGAGGGTTGCTCTAATTTTGTTGATTGATGTTTGGTAAAGGGGGAAGGCCCAACCCAAGGGGTGGTGGTGTATTCCCTTAGAAAAATGATGATGATGAGGGATCAAAGAATCCCCCTATTCCAAATAATCAACCTTCTCCTTTTGATGTCATGGCGAGAGAGGTTTGTGTATCAAAAGGATACATCGGTGTTGCATGAAAAGAGGATGGATGGGAAGGATCATGAAATGCAAGTGGAACATATGGGTGCAAATGATTAAACGAGACATATTGACCCAATATGGTGTTCGCATCCAAATAATGTTTGTTCACAAGGGGATGTGTTTGAAGGGCATGAGGCAATGAAATTTCCTTGTTAACAATTGGTTGAGTTGGAGCAATGGATGATGTGATTTTTGGGATGCTTGAGTGATGCCTTGAAATGGAGGTGTGGATGAGATTGAGGGCATGATCCCAAGATATTTCTCCACAATAGTGCTTATGTCAAAATTATAAGGGAGTTTATCGCCTTCTTTTTCCAATTCAAGCATGTATTGGGAGGGATTTAGCCTCATCGTGGTATTGAAAATTCTATGAGTTTCAAGATTTTGAACCATTTCAAGGATTTCATCTTGTGTCATACCTAAGACATTATTGGTGATGTCTTCGACTTGACCTTCCTCTTGAGGATTTTTTGATGGTAGAGGAAGATTGGTTAGGGGATTGCTCGATCCAAAGGGATTAATTTTAGAAGCAGTTTAGCTTAAGTCACTCAAAGTTGATGTTTCTTTGTTGGTTTCCATGTTCTTATTGTGTTGTGATCTAGTTTGCACCATAAAATAGCGATCAATTTTCAATAATGTGTGAGATGAACCTCTAATTCTTTAGATTGATCTAACTTTAGGCACAAAAAGAGAGAATCTAGGGTGATTAAGAACCAAAGTGTGATGATGAGATTAATGGAAGGTGGATGATGTGAATGATTGAGCTCTTGAGAAATCTTGAAGGAGATACTAGACTTTTTTTTTAGATTTTGATTTGATTTGATTTGGTTTGGTTTGATTTGATTTTGACTTTGGCTTGATTGGATTTGGTTTGGATAGTGAACTTATAAACTCTAAGAGGTTGGATGTTGTCCTATAGTAAACTTGTACACTAGATGATAATTTGACTATGTAAAGAAGGATTCATGTATACACCCCTAGCCAAACAAGATGATTTTGGTTTGATTTTATTTTTCAGATTTTGGATAATGAACTTATAAACAAAAATATTTTGAATGTTATCAAGGGGTAGACTTGTTCACAAGATGATAATTTGACTAAATATGTGGAGAAGGATTCATCTACACACATCTAATCTAAATATGTGTGAATGATTTTTTCAAGATTTAAAAGAGTTGTTGGTGAGATGGTTTTTGATTGATGATTAAGGGATGGATGAGAATATTGAATTTGATCCTAGATTAGAGCTAGATAGAACTTATTTCTACAAGACCTCGATATTGAAGAACATGCTTGGTACTTCCTATGTGAGAAATGCAAACTTTTGGAAGAGGCTTGGATTTTTTTGGCAATAAAATTATTACAAATTAGGATTGTTATTTGATGCATTTTTGTAAACATTGAATGCCAATATTTCTCTAAATTCATAAAGTATAGACAAACATTTCTTGTGAGATTTTTGACTAAGACCTTTCGACATTGGTTTTTGGATTTTAATCTTTTAGGAAATCATTCGGAAGAGAACATGTGTTGGGTTCGATTGTTTCTTAGCTTCACTTAATGAATTCCTCTTATCACAAAAAAATATTGATTAGGATTTTCAAACTAGATGTCTACTATCCTAACTTCTTCTCATCCCACAAATTCCATTATGTGGGAATTAAGGAAATTAGGGAAATAGTTTCCAAATGTTGACCTTAGTGAGAAAAAATTATGATATAAATCTGAATAATTAGAAGCCTCTAAGGATGAAATACCTAGGGAAAGCAAGAGCACTTGGATTTGTCAAAGGTATTTGTTCCCCCTAAAGGGTTTGCAATTTTTAAGACTTTCTGAATGTTTTTATTTCAAGCACTTTAGATCCAAGAAAATTATTTTTATTTCAAAGTGATGCACAATCCTAGGATAAAATGAGGCAATATTTGTTGAGTTCCCACTTTGATAAATCTAGCTACGCCTACTCTTAGTGAATTATTAGATGCTTGACCACATTGTCTCCCCTCTACGACACATAGTTCTTGGGTTAGCCAAACATTAGTACCCATGAAACTCCCATGGCATACTTCTCATCTCTACCAAGAGCCGTAAAAATGTGGGATGACTTCAGAATGATGATTCTTGCACCAAAAAATAGATTTAAGGATTCGAGCCTTCTAAATAAAAGTTTTTAATGTAGGAATTCCATTCATGGGGGACCATCCATACGACAAGAGACCATTATCGTACTTATTTTTGAAATAATCCTCGTGATACTTGAACTTTCCTTAAGTATCCACACTTATATACTAGTTGGAAGTCGCTTGGCTTCAACGTGTTAATAGTTGGGTCATTCCCTTGGGGTGAGTAAATTTTCCTACCAAGGCCGGCCCTCTGAGGATTTAAAGAAAAGTGAGTAAGAACATTCGAAGTTTGATCAATCTTTGTTGAGAAACAAAGAGAGAAAACTCACAATATACTCCACTCACACTAGCAAGATTTTGTTAAATTTTAGGAACCCAAATTAAAATGCGGAGGTAATCACTTATACAACCTAATGTCACCAAAAAAATTTTGATTCTCAAGATTTCTATGAAGCACGAGAGAAGTGCATACGTCCTTTTAGTGAAATTAACTTATAAAAGATATTACAAAACAAAGAGTACACATGTTCATTTTAAACCACAAAGCAATGATATGAATTTTTTTTAAGGACCAAATTTGAAGTGTGAGATTTGCTTATTCATTTGTTAAGTCCAAAAAATATCTAGTAAGTCTCCTATGGTTCTTTTTAATTCCTTTTGATTTGTTATTTTAAGCCCAAACGAAAGATATTGAGTCTTAAAAAGCATGAAGATGAAAAATCCTTAGAAAAGGGATTGTAATTTCTCCCTAAAGTGTTTAAAAAAAATTCATACAATGAAATGATGATGCCATATAGAACTCTTTTTCTTTGTTTCCTTCCTTCATTTTTGATCAAGCCAACGTATAAAAACTAGTTAACACTATAGAAATAAAGGCCATAAACCAGTTAGAAGTAAAAAAAAACCAGAATGAAAAAAGAACATGTTGAAATTAATTTAAAAAATACCTTTTACCTTACTCTAGCAGTGTAGTATGCAATTGTGGTGCACTTTGGGGAAGTCAGTGACACTATATAGCATCATAGAGGACTGACATTAGCGCTCTACATAGAAAAAATGAGCACAAATGTGGCATTGTTTCGAAAGTGGCATAGTTTGGAGTTTGAAATTCAAATTTATTGGGTGGGAAAGACTAAGTTGTGTAGTTTGGAGTTTGAAAGCATCGCTATATGGAAATGTTGGATTGATAGAAATGTAGTTTGATGACCAACGGTGCATTTTTCCTATAGACAACAAAAAACCATAGAATTTTTAGAAAAATATTTTAATTTTCTTCAAATCCACCCTCCTTCTAGCACCAAAATGTGAATGGTGATCCTAGACCTGAATAGACACATAATTAGCTCATTATGAAAGTTAGAAACAACATTCCCCATGAGATTCATTTGAAACATTAAAACAAGAAAACAATATGAAGAACACAATGAAAGGAGCTAATAAATCCTATTCAAATGAACAAAATCTCAATCCCAGGGGCAAATTGGTGCCATTTTGATGTGGAAAATGGCCCTTTCCCAATTCCTTGCAAGCTTGATGCTCAATGATGAAGATTTAGTGCTCCTTGGTGCAATTTCTCCGTAACCTAGATATGAAAATATGAAAATGGATGCAAATGGATAAAGTGTGAATAGAAATTTACTCAAAACTTGAAGATAATGATGTTGCATGAAGTTGTGGATCAAAAATTCAAATGAGAGCCTCCTATTTATAGAATATAATGATGGAGAAAGAGGAAAAAGGGATGAATGTGGGACAAAAGACCAACCAATAGGAAGAGGCCACTTGTCAACATGTGATTGGAGGAGGAATGTGCACATAAATATGGTTAGGTGGAATTTGAAATTTGTGAAATGACAAGTTGGAGGGAGAAAGAAATGGAGTAAATGCCACTTGGCTCAAGGCAAAGGACATGTAAGAGGCCTTTAATTCCTTTTTGGATGTACTCATCCCTTTTGAAGGGATTTTTGAATTTGAGGAATATTCCCTCATTGATGCCATGTTGAGAGAAAATAGAAGAATTTATAAATCAAATAAAATGATTTATTGTGCAAGTTGCAAAATTTAGAGGATTTGATGGATTAGGATTAGGATTAATCAAGATTTGATTAATTTAGATGGAAATTAGCTGATGTGACACTTTGATTTAGATTTTAGGATTTAAATAAATCAAAATGAGACACAATGCTTTAGAATTAATTAAACAAATTTTTATTTATTTAATTAAAGAGGGTGGTGTTAGATTAAATCAAATAAATATTAATTTATTTAATTTAAAGGATATGAATTTAGAGATTAATTAAATAAAGTGAGTTAATTTAATTAAAAGAGGGACTATAAGATAAATTAAATAAAATGATTTATTTAATTAAGAGATGAAATATGATGAATTTAATCAAATAAAGATTATTCAATTAAATCGATTAGTAATGGAGATGATTCAGGAAGAAATAAGATCAAGATCAGGTGTATAGGATCAACCTTTATATATTCCATGTCTATAGGTACATTAAATAAATAATGATATTTATTTAATTTAGAGGAAGCAAAGGTTGAAGTATAGTAGATATGGTAAGTAATTAAACTAATTAATTACTTTAAGTCTTAGAAAGAATTAGGATATAAATATGTAATATTAATTATATAATAAGATATTACTTAATTATACGATGGGGAACTGGATGAAATAGGTAATAAAATTGATCAAACATGAGTGACCAATTTTAGGTGTGTACAAAAAGTGATCAAAACAAATTTCAAGGTCACTATTATCCCCATTAAAGTCTCAAAAATACTTCCATTACATGGTATAACTACCCTTAAACATAAGTAACCCTAAAAATAATATTTGAAATAGAATGAATTAGATGAGAAAATTATTGGTGAGAAGATAAAGTTCTTCAATTAATCCAAATGTCCTAAAATGTGATTTTCTTACTATAAGCATGAATAAGTGAATAAGCACAAAAGACACTTCTTAATAAGACATTATATAAAAGATTAATCAAATTGAATCAATTCAAAGCAACAATCAATTGAAAGCATCATATTGTTCTCTATCCTCAAGATTTATTAAATCAAAATGGCTCTCAGATCATGAGTGCACTATGATTGTTAAAATGATAATTGTAAGAATGAGATGGATACTAAAACAATGATATGGAATTGAGCATGAAAATACTAAAAGATAAATGAATTAAACTAAGCATGGATTGACATGAAACAAATAAGTGTAGCCATGATATTGAAACTTGATTGTTGGATATTGGATGCTTGAATGCTTGATGCTTGGGTGCTTGAATTCTTGCAGAGTAAGAGTGCATAAAATTGATTATCTGGATCTTTTCTTGGTTCAATGAGGCTATATTTATAGAATTCCTGGCTATAGAAATGCACAAGGAAAGCATTGGGAGGCTTGGATTCAATCTGGAGAATTGAATGGTGAGAGATGGAGATTGTCTCTACCCATGAAAACACCAGGCAAGAGAAGAGGAAGGATTGATGGAGGAGGATTTAGAGATCAAATTCCAAATTTGTCTCCAAAACTTTCCATGAAGTTTCAATCAATTAGTTTTGACATATTTTAGACATGGTTTAGACATAGGATATCTAATTCATTTTTGAGAGAATATAGATGGAATATTATTTGTGCTTTAATTCAAATATTTTTGATTTATTTAAATTAGCAAAAGAGAGATAAATAATTTAATAAAACAAACTATAGGATAGTTGTTTATTAAATTAAATAGAGGAAAAATGAAAATTAATCAACAAAGTGTTTTGATCTTTATTTAATTAATTTAGAATCGATGTGATAGAATACAATAGGGATTTGATAATTAAATCGAACAAAGTATTTAATTTTATTTATTTAATTAAGCTGAATTTAAATGTGAACTACATAAATAAATATTTCTATTTATTCAATAGTAGAGGAAATTAGGATAATTAATCAAATAATTTGTATTTAATTAATCAGATGCTCCAGATCAATTTTAGGTGTATACGTTTTGCCCCTCTTCGAAGTGATGTGTTGATGCATTGCTTCGAAGAAAATTTTGCTGCTACTACCAAGATCAATGATAAAGAAAAATAATTTTGTATGCCTCATACATGCCCCAGAGATTGATTTTCAGATGATTTGACGATAATATGCCCCCTTGGGAGATAAATTAATGATTTGATGATTTTTAGACTTTTTTTGAAAATTTATGATTTTCTAATGATTTGATATGATTTGATGAAGAAATAATTTATCTCCTGACAAATGATGAAGAAATCTAGCCCGTAGATGAGTTTTTAATTAATTTCCTGGATAAAATTAATTAAAAGATAATAAAACCCTCCAAAAATACCTTTCCAAAATTATATATAGTCCAAAAAGGTCATTTTCCATTTCATTTTCACTATTTTGATTTTAAAAACCTTTGTGATAGAGACTTTTCTGCCAATTGGAGCAAGATGCCTATCCCCTACCACACTCACCATTTCGAGCGTGTTCAATGTCACTGATGGCCTACCGCATATGGAGCTCTGGTATGTACCCCTTGACCTCCTCGTAATTCACACTTTTACTTTTTTGTACATTTATTGCTTTCCACATTTTTAGCTTGTTTTAGTGCTTTCAAGCCACACTATAGGACTTACACTCCGGTGTAGCGCTTCCAGTAGGTAGTTTAGCGCTTTGAGTTTTAGTGCTTGCATTAAAAACTCTAGCATTTCAATAGAGTAATGTAGCGCTTTCAGTGATTTAGCGCTTAGGAGTTAAGAATTAGCGCTTTGATGCTAGATTTTAGTGCTTTGATTCAGTGGATTAGCGCTTTCATGGTCTGTTGTAGTGCTTCTTCTAAAGTGGTTCTTTGATGGACTATTTTAGTGCTTTGATGTGAAAAAGTAGCACTTCAGGACTTTAGCGCTTCGGATGCCTGTTATAGCAGATCAAAGTGCTAAAATATTGCTTTCGAGATTTAGTGCTTTGGGTTCCTGATTTAGCGCTTTTAACTGATAAAGTAGTGCTTCTTGATTTTAGCGCTTCCATGTCAGAATTGAAGATTTTGACTTAGTGAACCCTGATTTTTTCAATTCTGATCATGTCCATTCTTTGGAGTGGTATGATTTTTAATCCAAATTCTTGATGTGTTGGATTGATGATTTAAATAAGACCAACTTCCGATGATAGGCGAGAAGAAAATCCTTTTTGCGATAATCCTCATGATAGGCGAGGAAATGATTCAATATCCGATAAATATCATGATAGGCGATATTAGATACTATTTGATGAACCTCATGATAGGTGAGGTTTGTTGATGTCCACCCATCAATTTTGATCGAAAATTCATACCAAAACTTTTGGAATAGACTTGATAGTAGGATGACTTTTTGATTTCTTGACATAGTTCATTGATTGTGGATTTTTGTTATGATCATAGGAGGATTTGGGCACTCTCCAGATGTGAGAGAGGTTTCCGAAGATGACAGACTTGATACCTCATCTGACACTAGATGAGCTTCAAGTGATAGGCTGATGTGGCCTTACTAGCTTGCTTGATATGCCCCAGATTAGGATTAATTGGGGTCTATTGACTGCATTGGTTGAGAGGTGGCATAGTCACCACAACACTCTCCACCTACCTACTGGCGATATGACGGTCACACCTGAGGATGTGTGGCGTATTTTGTTTATGGGTGAGATCATTGTATATTATTCCCATGGGATCGACAGAAGAGATGCTCTTCGTAGAGTGTTTGAGGATCAAGACATTGCAGGTCGAAGCATTTGATGGAGGAGGATCGCCGACTCTTACGCTACACTAGCAACAGTGCTAGTTGGATTAATTGGAGGTTTCCTTTACCCTAATCACATGTCAAAGGGATTCCTCATTGGCTGGAGTAGGACTCTTGAGAGCATGATGGTACACGGTACCAGATATGCATGGGGGATGTGCATGCTGGCACATCTTTATCATGATCTACACTCAGTTGTGTACCTTGGAGCTAGGAGCTTATCAGCAGGGATGAACCTATTACAGGTGTGGGCATGGGAGCATTTTGCTATTGCTCAGCCTTTTCCAATTGTAGATAGACTAGCCGGTAGACCTTACATTTTCCGATACAGTGGTCAGTTCACATAGGCCTATATAGGCAAGTTAGAGCATTGGAGGTGGGTTTTTGATGATATAGAGACAGTTAGTTGGTGCCCATACCTCGACTATGAGCAGTGGGATGAGGATGATGTAGTGTTGGGGTTCCTTTGTGATTCCATGTATCTCATTAACCGTACACCATTTGTTCTAGAGATATTTCTATTGCATCGAGTGTACCGACAATATGACATTGTGCAGTGTATGCCATAGGGAGTTTCCCACTATGCGAGGCGACAGATAGATATTCCTGATTAGGGTCCTCATCTGTCATATGATACCCTAGTAGAGGGATATAGAGCACTATAGCCATAACCCTAGGATATACAGAGGGATATTGTAGAGGTGCTGATTACTAAGGAGTATGTCACATTCCTAGCCTTGGTTCCACATCCTCGTATCACCATTCTGGAGGAGCCGACACCTTTACCTGTAGAGGAGGATGCGGGAGAGGGTTCTACAAATAGTGAGGGTGGAGATGATTCTCCATTAGGTAGTAGCTCAGAGAGAAGTAGTAGTGGTGATAGAAACAGTGATGAAAGTGATGGCGGCAGTGGAGGAGACAAAGGGGGCAGGGTCAACCATTAGCAATGCTCCATCATCCAACAGGCCTCGGAAGAGACAAGCGGTGATAGTGCCAGTAGTAGGGCAGCAAAGAAAAATAGTTGGGCTCTAGGCACAGGTCCAGACTTTGCAGGGGCAATTGGTATAGGCTTGGGGTATGCTTATGTACACCCAGACTCAAATGCAGGCACAGGCTCAGGCTCATGCCTAGGCCTTAGCACAGGTACAGGGACAGTTAGCCACCATGCAGATCTAGGTTGATACCTTGACAGTTGAGCGAGACAGTGCTTGGTAGATTTTTGAGAGGGCATAAGAGACAATGAAGAATCTTCAAAGAGTGGTTGATGGCACCTCTATAGGAGATTACATGAGAGAGGTTTTATGGGCTGGCCAGGAGGCAGAGTTCTATAGAGGCAGGTATCATGATGCACTGCCTCCTGAGCGTAGATTCAGTTATGCTCTGTCGAGATCTGGGCGGACACACACATGGATAGTGAGCGAGGCGGTGACACAGCCTCCACACAAAGATCCTAGAGATCCTGGTTCCTTCAGGGGTGGTGGTGTTACTAGTCCCTCTGGTGGTGGTATAGGTTTTGTTGGTCCTGCACACTCAGGCAGTAGCAGATCGTAGATGCTATTGTGAGCCTCCATGATGTATATTATGATGTAGCTTATTATTGATGATGTATTTTAGACCAGACTTCATTGTATACTTGATGCTTGATATATATATGAGATGCAGTTTATATGATATGAGTATGGTTTATGATTTCTATGTGATGGATGTATTTATTATGTGATGTTCTATATGAATGATTTTATTTCAAATGTAATGATATAATGATAAATGTTTTTATTTGATGCCTTGATTCCATGATAAATGTAAGTGTAGAATAGATGATATATGGATGCATGATGTGATGTATGAATCTCCTAATGATGATCTATATGGATGCCCAAAATGTGATAATATGTATGGATGGATGGATAAATGCTTGTTATGTTAATATGATGATGATCATATGATGAATGATAATGTAAATGATGTAATGATAATAATTACATGATTTTATTTATTAAATGTATGGATGGTAAATAATGTATGCATATTGTGTTGGATAGATGATAATGTAATGATGTAATGAGAATAATGGTAAAAATAAATAGGATGTACTTATGGTACAATTTAATTCATAATTTATTGGATGTATGGAGATGAAATGATGATACTAAATGATGAGATGATGCTTCCTACATGTTTTTGATGATGATTTTGGATTGATATCAAGTATACTCAGTCTTATTTGTAGATTAGATAATCATTGATTGGAATCCTTTATGCAAAAAATACTCTACAGATAATGAATATGATGAATGTAATCTAATTCTAATATGGAACTATATGCAAAAAAATTGTCATTTTAACAATACCTTGTGCTTTTTGTCATCGTAGAGCTTTATTGAATGTTGAAAGTGAATACAAGCATCAAAAGTATGTGTTAGACCAATGACGACCTAAGTACCACTTTCATGATTTTTGATATTGCAAGTGAACACAAGCATCTAGGTATGATTTACCCGAGATGACCTAAGCACTCATTGCGTAAACAGGTAGTGGTTAATCATTTCAATGTGTGAATTCTGAATGCCATTGGTGATACATTTGCATAGCACATCCCCCAACAATTCATACATTTATGTGATTAAATTACAGACAACAGATAATAAAAACATCATTCTTCTTCCTTGTTCCTCTAGTTCAATACATCATTGATTTACTCCAAAGAAATGATAATAAAAAGTACAAGTTATTCAGTGTTTACTTAGAGTGTTTCATTCATTATTCAGATTTTAGATCATCCATCCCGATTTTGTGATGTTTTTGGATTTTTGAGATTTTTGGACCAAAGACCTAAACTACTAGCCTATCTTAGGGGTCTTGGGGGCTGATCAAATATTAGCCTTTCCTATGTTACACACACAAAGACCACGTAGTTCGACTAACACAACCCAATATTTTTGGCTTTTTCTTTTTAAAACTTAATTTTTTGACATGTTTTTGGATTTTCGACATGATATGGATGGTTGATACCCTTTTGATGATGATTGATGTTGCGCTTAGATCTTGTTTCTGATATTTTGCTATACTGTTGTTCGCCCTTTGGTGAAATCGATGTTTTTGTTGCCCGTAGTGATATCCAGATGCTGCCCCCAAGCTTTGGAGTGATACTTGACTATTTGAAAATGATGTTGATATAGATGCAAAGATGGCAATACTACTTGACATGGTATGGAACGGTACTGACTGCCAGACTAATGATCTTGATATGTATCAAAATAGATGTGAAAGCTTCTCTTAGAATCACATACGATGCCTGTTTCCAGGTTTTCACCATATGTTTTGATTACACTCGTGTTTTTTTGTATTTTTCTCATTTTTCTTTCTTTTTGTAGTTTTCTATATATTTTTTTTGTATTTTGTGTTGCCAATATGCCTGTTTGCCAGGTTTTCATCAAGGAAACAATTTTTAGAAGTTTGACCTGTGCACTAGGAGATTAAAGCATAGAATTTTCAGAGATGAATACTGTTGATAGGTTCACCAAACAAATCCCCTTCTGATGTTGATAGCTGATATGCTTCTGATCCATATACTGATGTGAGGACA
This sequence comes from Sequoiadendron giganteum, assembly GCA_007115665.2. Lineage (NCBI taxonomy): Eukaryota > Viridiplantae > Streptophyta > Pinopsida > Cupressales > Cupressaceae > Sequoiadendron > Sequoiadendron giganteum. The sequence goes on along the minus strand of CM021105.1, from coordinate 568,754,573 downwards.
AAAGGACCAAGCCAGTTAGGCTCAAATTTTCCTTTCTTTTCTCTGTCCTGCTGATTCCTAGGGTTTTCTTTTAGTACCAAATCACCAACCTGAAAGACCCTTGGTTTTACCCTGTGGTTGTAACTTCTTGACATCCTCTGTTGATAAGTCGTTAGATGATTAACAGCTTGTTGACGATGCTCATCCAACAACTCTAGTTCTTGTAGTCTAGAGACACTATAGCCTTCATCTGAAATGATACCTCTAAGTGATACATGTAGGGATGGAATCTCAACTTCAATGGGCAATATGGCTTCTGATCCATATACCAAGGCATATGGCATAGCTCCTATTGGTGTTCTGATGCTTGTTCTGTAGGCCCATAGTGTAGGGTTCAGTTGAACATGCCAATCACATCCAACATCATTAACCGTCTTTTTGAGAATTTTGAGTATTGTTTTGTTTGAGGCCTCTACTTGGCCATTCCCTTCAGGATAGTACGGTGTTAAAAACAGATGTTGGATATGAAATTTATCACATGTTCTTGGACATCTTGATTCTTGAAAGGTCATCCATTATCATTGATAATGGATTGAGAGATTCCATACTGACATATTATGTAGTTCAAAATGAAAGAGGAGATCTGCTTCCCAGTGATGGTAGTAAGAGGTACTGCTTCAATCGATTTTGTGAAATATTCTGTAGCTGTTATAATGAACTTGTATCCATTAGATGAAGATGGATTTATTTTTCCTACCAAATCTAGGCCCCATTGATAAAAAGGCCATGTTGATGTGAAGGGATGTAGTTATTGTGCTAGTGCATGAATCAAATTGCTATGGATCTGACATGTTTGACGTTTCTTAACAAACTGATATGATTCTTTCTCCATGCATGGCCAATAATATCCCGAACGAAGGAGTTTCTTAGCTAGAGTTATCCCACTCGAGTGAGTGCCACAAATACCCTCGTGAACCTCTTGTAGGGATGTTTCAAACTCGTTGTGTTCTAGACATCGGAGTAAATTACCATCAAGACCTCGATGATAAAGTATTTCGATGATTAAAGTATGTCGTACGGATTGGCAGATGAAGTTTCATTTTTGGTTCCTAGATAGATCAAGAGGAAGGACATCATTTTTCAGGTGAGCATAGATCATGTCATAGATGGAGGTTTCTATGGTTTTGATATGGAAGATGGTAATGGATTCTGGATTATGATGAGAAGGACATGATACTTGTTCTACCATAAACTCATAACAAACACATTTCTATGGAAATTGTAGTAATGAAGCAATTGTAGGCATAGTGTTTGTAGCTTTCTTCTCAGCTCTTGGAATTTTATCAAACTTAATGCTAACAAAGGACTGTTTCGGATTATCTATTTGTTGCTTGTAGGGCATCAAATTTTCATCTTTTTTTTGATACTCGTCATTTACTTGATAAATAACTAGTTGAGAATCCCCATATACCTGTAAGTTTGTGATCTTCCACTGAATTGCTATTTTGACTCCAATGATTAATGCTTCATATTCTACCACATTATTTGTATACTAAAACATTAATCGATATGATTTTGGAATGGTGTGTCCTTGTGGAGAGATGAACAAAATCCCTGCTCCTGATCCATGCTGTGTATATGATCCATCAAAATATAATACCCACTATTGGGGCATTACTGTCAGAATGTTTGCATCTGGAAACTCCATGGTCATTGGTCGATCATCTAGTAGAGGAGCCTTTGCTAATTGTTCAGTGATTTCTTGACCCTTGATTTCCTTTCTCTCTACATACTGAATGTCAAATTCACTTAATAGCATGACCCACTTTGCCAGTCTACCTATTAGGGTAGCTTTACAAAGTAGATATTTTAAAGGATCGAGTTTTGCTATTAACTTGATTGTATGAGTCAACATGTAGTGTCTCAGCTATTGAGTAGTGAATACCACCGCCAAGCAAGATTTCTCTATGAAAGTGTAATTGATTTCATATCCATTCAATTTCCAACTGATATAGTAGATAGCATGTTCTTTTCCTTCATAATCCTCTTGTGCTAAAAGTGCCCCCAATGAGATATCTATTGTAGAAATATACAATATGAGGGGTCTTCCCTCTGTTGGTGGCATGAGAATGGGTGGTGACATTAGATATTGCTTGATTTGATTGAATGTTGTTTCACACCTTTCATCCCACTTGAAAACTATATTCTTATGCAATAGATGATTGAAATGATGACTTTTATCCACCAACTGGGAGATGAATCTTCTGATTGATTAGAGCCTTCCCTGTAGTGATCTAAGTTGACTTATATTCTTAGGAGGTGGCATCTCCATAATTGCTTTGACTTTTTTTGGATCCACTTCAATTCCCTTTTCTGAGATAATGTACCCTAATAATTTTGCCGATGTGACCTCGAAGACACATTTCTTTGGGTTTAACCTGACATTGAATTTCTCCATCCGTGTGAAGATTATGTCTAGGATTTGCAGATGTCCTTCCCTTGTACTAGATTTTTCCAAGATGTCATCTACATAATCCTCCATGAAGGTGTGCATCATATCATGGAATATTATCATCATTGCTCTTTGATAAGTGGCTCCAACGTTCTTTACACCAAATGGCATGACGTTCCAGTAGAATGTTCCCCATGGACATGTGAAAGTTGTCTTTTCCTGATCTTCTGTAGCTATTGTTATCTGATTGTACCTGGAGAAACTATCCATGATTGACAACATGGCATGCCCAACCATCAAGTCCACAATGATGTCTATATTTGGGAGTGGAAAATCATCCTTCGGGCGTGCGTTATTTAGGTCCTTGAAATCTGTACATATTCTAATACTATTGTCTGGCTTGGAAACAAGCACAAGGTTTGATATCCATTCAGTATAGTCTATAGACCATATGAATCCAGCATCCAATAATTTCTTTAGCTTTGTTTTTACCATCAATTCGATGTGAGGATGCATTTTTCTTAATGTTTGCTTGACAAGCTTGATTCTTGCGGGAAAAGACAAGTGATGCATAAGAAAATTTGAGTCTAAGCCTGGCATATTGGAATATGACCAAGCGAAGTTGATGCTTCTTTCTTTAAAGAATTGGATGAATGTCGGTCTTTCTTGTTCTATCATGGATTCTTTCAGATGTAGGATTTTTTCCTTATATTTAGTGCCAATATTCATAGACTATGTTGGTTCCACTAGGACTGATGATCGCTCATGATAGTGTTCCGGAAGAGTGGCAAATCTTCCATCCTTCAGTGCCTCAGAAAGGTTTTCACTGTTAGATGCGTTCTTTATTTTTACTTTTTCCAGATCTAATGCTACCATAAAATGGTTTTCACCATTAGATCTATTTTCCCTATTGTTATTTTTGCAACTGGAAGATTTTACACTCTCCTACCAGGTCATGTTGTTATGAGTATTACAGATAGAAGATGTACCAGGTTCAGCATGACATAGGAAGTTTACAATGGCATCATCATTTGTAAATATTGGTATATTCAAAGGTTCGATATGTTCCCAGTCAATGAGTTCAGGATGGATTAATGGCATGAGGTTATCATCTTCATTCAAGGTGATGGATGTGAGGGTTTCGATAGCCATTTCTTCATATTTGTTTATTGGTATATCGATGTTCGTGATGGTACTTTCTTCCAGATCACCTAGTCCACTTGAAGTCTTCTCATCCCCACTTGAATTGTCGATATCTAGTGAACCTTCCACGAGTGTTCTAGACCCAAAACCTTGGCCCTCCTCACGTGTTGGTGCATATTTTTGAATCACATCAACTCGAATATCAATGAAAAATAGATCAGAATACAATGCCCACTCATATTCATTTGAGTCTGTTTCGGAGCCATCCCTAAACTGAAGGATATTCTCTACAACTGTCTTTGTTAGCTCCTGCTTTTCTTCTTTAGAGTATCCTATTCCTAGATTCTCTTTTGTGTGGAGAGTGAGGGGTGTAATAGGCTCTGTGATTCCATCCTTTCTTAATCCAATGGGTCCTTGTCCTTCATACCCCATTTTTTCTAAAATAGCTTTTCCTTTTCTATATTTATCAGTGTTGATGGAGGCATTTTTTATATTGATATCTAATGTAGCGGGTTCCTCATCTTTGTATAGCCAATCCAGGATTTCTTTGTTGCTTTTTTCATCCTCTATTGTACCCCTTTTGACAAACCTTTCATCTAGAGCTGTAACTGGTAATGATGTTTGAGACTTGATCATAGACAATTGACCATATGTTCTAGGAGATGGCATTAACTATGTTAGGTTAAGCGATTGCTCCATAGAATATGTTCCCATTCCTTTGTCCTTCAGTTGGAATTTCTCTTGGAACTTGTGTGATAAATAATTTTGTTGATCTGGTTTATCTGTTCATTGAATTTCAACAAGACTTGTCTCTTTTTCTTTACCTTTCTTCTCTACCCATTTAGTAGTGATGCTTGGACATTTTTCATCTTTGGATGATGATGCTTCCCTGTTGTGTGGTATAAAGGTATCTTGAGAGATCCTAAGGGTTTCACAATGTTGAGGGTGATTGTAATCAACAGATATAGTCACCTCTCCTCCATTTATCGGGAACTTCAAACATTGATGATATGTCGAAGGGGTGGCTTGCATTTCATGGATCCATGGTCGGCCTAAGAGAATGTTGTATGTTAATTCCTTCTCCAAAACTTGACATGTGATATGCTTCATCATGGCCCCACTTGGATGGGTAGCACAATCAAGCCTTTAGACGATCTCTCTTCTTCATCACATGCTTTGATAGTCATTTTTCTGCGAGAATCAATAACATCATATGAATATCCTAGTGCATGGATTAACTTGAGAGTGCAAATACTCAAACCAACTCCCCCATCTATTAAGACTCTCTTGACGTGGTGATTGTGGATTAAGACCTCAATATGGAGTGCAGTATTATGTGGATGGTTTAGCGAGATATCATCCTATTCAGAGAATGATAGACAATGTGGCGTAGTCAAATGTCCCACCATAGCTTGAAATTGACACACCTCTAGATTATTTGGTACTGTAGTGGCAACTAAAGCTTGTTTGAGAACCTCCTTATGTGATGGTGATATTTTAAGGAGCTCTAGTAGCGATATCTGAGCAGGAATCTTTTACAGTTGATCGATGATGTTATAGTGAGATGGAGGTGGAACTACGTGTGTAGACCCAATTCCTTTTAACATGACCTTGGATTTCCCCCTAGTCATTACATTTACTAGTTGATGCTCTTGATGTTCTCTGATTTTTATGACATTGATTTGATTATCAGAGTTTGATATGTTCGGGAGCAAGTCCGATGGAGTAGTGTTGTTGATTTTGGGTCCGTCAATGTTGTGACTAACTATGTGATCACTCTCTATTCTAGATAGGCAAAGGATGGTGGTGTCAAAGACATGGTTTAAATTCTTCCCTTTGTTGTTTGAAGATGATGATGCTCCTTTGTCATAGTTTGGAAAAGGGTCTTTGAAAGCCGAGTGATCATTCTTGGTTTGCGGTGTTTCCACGTATGCTTTATTGTTGTCAATCAAATCTTGTATCGCATGTTTCAACTCCATACAATGGTTAGTTTTGTGACCTTTGTTGTTATGGAAGTTGCAATAATCAGCATCATTTCACCATGGTGGTTTGACCTTAGGATCCCAGAATCGGGCTTCCCATGCAATGATAAGGACACTAGCGACTAGTTCTTTCATTGCTGATTCTATTGATTGGCCTAAAGGTGTGAACCTTCGTCGATTTGATGGTTTCTGATATGGTTTCATTTTGACAATCTCGTTGTTATGTATGATATTTGGCTTGACAAGTTGATCATTGTTTTGATTCTTTGATATAGATGCTGTCAAGTTAAATACTAGTTTGACATTTTGGGAATTAGTTGATGTTTCGTTGATAGTTGTGTTGTGATTCTTTTGCCAAAATTTTGGCTTATCATTGCCTGAGTATTGATTTGAGGAGTTATTTGTGTTAGTCATTTTATCATTGAAATGTTTTATAACCCCTCTTTTGACTAAAGCTTCCTCAATTTTCAGATAGTTTTCTATGACCTTTTCAAATGTGGGAGGACATTGTAATTCGAGTCTATAACTCATTTCCTCCATCAAGTTGTCAATGAACAACTCCATCTTTTCTTCTTCAGGAATTGATCTAGGATATCTGGCAAATAGGCGTCGCCATATTTGGAGAAAAGACAAGAACGTTTCCCCCTTGTTTTGCTTCATGTTATAAAGATCCTTTATTGTAACATCGTGTTGGATGTTAAAGGAGTATTAGGAAATGAACCTGTTGACTAATTCCTCAAAAGTTTTGATACCAGGTTGTAGTTTTGAAAACCACTCCATACATGATCCTCCCAAGCTCTTTGGGAATAGTCTCATTAAGTAAGTTTCCTCTTGGGAAAACTCGAGACTCTTTGTTTTGAATTCCCTAATATGATCTATCGAATCCATTCATCCATTGTACTTATCGTACTTTGGGATTTCACAGTGTCTAGGGAAAGGTATCAGACCGACCGTTGCGTCGAAAGGATAAGGATAAATGTCCTATATCGCATATCTTTTGGTACTTCCTTTCGTCATATCTTGTATTTGTTTTTGTAACAGTTGCATTTGAGATGTTAAAGCGACAACTAGATCTATCGTTTGTGTAGGTTGCAAAATTTCAATCTCACTTGTGTCAGGTGCTTCCTTCAGGCGGCTTATGTCAAAGTCCTTGGGAAGTTTGGCACCTGATTCAGCCAACATCAGCAGATATTTCTCCATATCTTGTTCTAGAATCTTTTCCATAAGTATATGGAACTTGGGATCTTGTTGAGCTGCTTGGATATCCTCTGGAGTTATTTCATTTTTATTGTTTCGGTTTAGGTTGTTCCAAGGATTTTCTTCTGCCATTGCTTGGGATTTTAAAATTTCTTTCTCTAAGAGTCTCTGTTTTTGGGACCTAGTGAAGATTGGCATAAAAAATTTTACCCTTTCTTCTGAAATGTTGATCTTATTTGTTGGAAAATATCAATTTGAACTTTTAACAAAGTTGAATAAGATGACTGATCTTATTGATTTGGTTATGTTAAAAATTTGATTACTATACTTAGTTCCGTGATGAAGGATGATAGTACCCTAATGATGAAACTTCAGTGTAGTAATCGATTGTGTATTCTAATTTTGCCACTTGTGATTTGCAAGATCTTGTTTCAGTTGATAAGATGGAAAGTTTGTATAAACCTATTTGTTTTCGATCTCTAGACAGTGATTCTGATGAAAATAAATTTGATTGTGGTGAAGACTGTGGATAAAATGATAGACTGATTGACTGGTGAAAATTTTGAACTCTCTATTTTGAAAGCACTAAAATAGAGGATAGAAGCACTATTTCATAGAAGCATTAGAACAGAGTTCTGAAGCACTGAAATAGGTGACAAAAGCGCTACAACAGTGCACAAAAGCACTGCAGAAAATGATGGAAGCACTATTTTATAGAAGCGCTGAAATAGTGCATAAAAGCACTGTAGAATTTGATGAAAGTGCTAAAATATAGACTGTAAGCACTGAAAGAATGCCCAAAAGCACTATTTCACAGAAGTGCTAAAACAGTGACTAGAAGCATTGAAATAGGTTTCCAGAATGCTAAAAACAAGACTATTTGTGAATCTATTGTAAAATCTGATCTGGCCTTGTGGCATACTGTATCAGGGATTGTGGAAGATAAGAAAGATTTATGCGCTAACTACGGTTGTGATATTGAGTGAAAGCTCTTCTTTGAAAGAAGGCTTGTGAATAGAGTGGTTCTACTGTGTAATCTAATGTGTGACCCCTAGCAAAATCATGATATCTGTGGATGAATGTTCTATGTTGTAAAAAGACTTTCTGATTTTGATATAGAAAACGTTGTCTCCTCAATTTATTTCTATAACCGAGAGGTTTCTTGGGTTTTGTGACTTTGATTTTTCTCTTGACAAACATGGTGGACTTCCACTTTTGTAGCATGGATTTTCTGATGTAGCTTGACTTTGTTTGGTTTTCAGGATGACCTTAAATTTGATTTTAATGAATTTGTGAAAACACAACAAGCAATTGTGAATAAATGTTTTTAATTGAATAGATCATGTATGTTTAAGGGTCATGAATGATTCTTATTGATTTTGACGGGTTGTTTTGACAATTGTACACAAATCAAACAGACTCACACTTAAGGACAAGTAGGTCATCATTATACTCACAACCCACATCTTGAATTACGTTGACTCACACATTCGTGTCACCCCCTAGAGGGCGCCCATGTTTTTGTCATTGCCAGGTGCGTACTCAAAGTGACGGAAGTGGATACCGAATCCCTTGAGCAAGTAGTCCTTGGTAATTATATGGTGAGTGTCTTGGGGGAAAATCCTTCCCTCCCCTTGCACTGTGAGTATGACAATGTATGGATACTGACTCAGCAGGAAACTACTCTATGGTTCGTAGATAGGGTTTCTGTTTGGTGCGAAAAATAGATAAACTCCCTCAGGAGACCTCCCAATCTTTAGAACAAAGATTTTTGGGATGGTTATCTTGCTCACTGCCATTAAGTTGGACTTTCATCAACAACTTGTATTTTTATTATAGTGGGTTGGAAAACCTAGCTTTGGTTGTTCCCACTTAGGTCGTTCCCATAGGGTGAGTACTTTTCCCACTATGGCAGACCTGCTAAAGGATTTAATAAAGCATAAATGACATGAAGTAAAAGTGAATCTAGCACTTTGGTCACCTAGTTAAGGGGAGAGCATAAGCCTAATCACCACAAGCACATCATTTAAGTTTGTCTTGTTTTAAGCCCAAAAATAAATTTTCTAATCTATGTGAAGGTGTTGCTTCATAGAAATCATGATGTTCTTTTTAACTTCTACTGTAAGAATGTGATGACTATCCTAGGATTGATAGATTTGCTTTAAGAAAAACAAGAAAGTGACTATCCTAGGATTGATATATTTAGGAACTTTGAAGTGACTATCCTAGATTGATCAATTTTAGAAAACTTTGAAGTGACTATCCTAGATTGATCAATTTTAGTCCAACTGTGAATAAAAATAAAATCTGACCGCGGATGCGTCGGATCCAAATTGATTTTACAAAAGCGTTGGAATAGTCCACAGAAGCACTGAAACTTTTACCTGAAGCGCTAAAACAGGACACTGAAGCGCTAAAGTTTGTCTTGGAAGCGTCGAAATAGAGCATGGAAGTGCTGAAGTTTTCCATGGAAGTGCTATAGTTTTTTATGACAGCACTAAAATAAAACATGTCGTGAACCTACATAACACTTTCCAGAAAATTTGTAAAATTGGGGTTAATGCCCTACGGTGGGTGCCAAATTGTAAGTGTGTGAATAGGTGTAAAGCACAAAACACTTCTTAATAAGACATTATATCAAAGATTAATCAAATTGAATCAATTCAAAGCAATAATCAATTGAAAGCCTCATATTGTTCTCTATCCTCAAGATTTATTAAATCAAAATGGCTCTCAGATCGTGAGTGCACTATGATTGTTAAAATGACAATTGAAAGAACAAGATGGATACTAAAGCAATGATATGGAATATAATATGACAATACTAGAAGATAAATGAACTAAATTAAGCATGGATTGACATGAAACATATAATTGCAGCCATGATATTGAAACTTGATTGTTGGATATTGGATGCTTGAATGCTTGA
>CM021105.1:568723854-568744791 GCA_007115665.2 Sequoiadendron giganteum | reverse complement strand
AAGGATTCATCTACACACATCTAATCTAAATATGTGTGAATGATTTTTTCAAGATTTAAAAGAGTTGTTGGTGAGATGGTTTTTGATTGATGATTAAGGGATGGATGAGAATATTGAATTTGATCCTAGATTAGAGCTAGATAGAACTTATTTCTACAAGACCTCGATATTGAAGAACATGCTTGGTACTTCCTATGTGAGAAATGCAAACTTTTGGAAGAGGCTTGGATTTTTTTGGCAATAAAATTATTACAAATTAGGATTGTTATTTGATGCATTTTTGTAAACATTGAATGCCAATATTTCTCTAAATTCATAAAGTATAGACAAACATTTCTTGTGAGATTTTTGACTAAGACCTTTCGACATTGGTTTTTGGATTTTAATCTTTTAGGAAATCATTCGGAAGAGAACATGTGTTGGGTTCGATTGTTTCTTAGCTTCACTTAATGAATTCCTCTTATCACAAAAAAATATTGATTAGGATTTTCAAACTAGATGTCTACTATCCTAACTTCTTCTCATCCCACAAATTCCATTATGTGGGAATTAAGGAAATTAGGGAAATAGTTTCCAAATGTTGACCTTAGTGAGAAAAAATTATGATATAAATCTGAATAATTAGAAGCCTCTAAGGATGAAATACCTAGGGAAAGCAAGAGCACTTGGATTTGTCAAAGGTATTTGTTCCCCCTAAAGGGTTTGCAATTTTTAAGACTTTCTGAATGTTTTTATTTCAAGCACTTTAGATCCAAGAAAATTATTTTTATTTCAAAGTGATGCACAATCCTAGGATAAAATGAGGCAATATTTGTTGAGTTCCCACTTTGATAAATCTAGCTACGCCTACTCTTAGTGAATTATTAGATGCTTGACCACATTGTCTCCCCTCTACGACACATAGTTCTTGGGTTAGCCAAACATTAGTACCCATGAAACTCCCATGGCATACTTCTCATCTCTACCAAGAGCCGTAAAAATGTGGGATGACTTCAGAATGATGATTCTTGCACCAAAAAATAGATTTAAGGATTCGAGCCTTCTAAATAAAAGTTTTTAATGTAGGAATTCCATTCATGGGGGACCATCCATACGACAAGAGACCATTATCGTACTTATTTTTGAAATAATCCTCGTGATACTTGAACTTTCCTTAAGTATCCACACTTATATACTAGTTGGAAGTCGCTTGGCTTCAACGTGTTAATAGTTGGGTCATTCCCTTGGGGTGAGTAAATTTTCCTACCAAGGCCGGCCCTCTGAGGATTTAAAGAAAAGTGAGTAAGAACATTCGAAGTTTGATCAATCTTTGTTGAGAAACAAAGAGAGAAAACTCACAATATACTCCACTCACACTAGCAAGATTTTGTTAAATTTTAGGAACCCAAATTAAAATGCGGAGGTAATCACTTATACAACCTAATGTCACCAAAAAAATTTTGATTCTCAAGATTTCTATGAAGCACGAGAGAAGTGCATACGTCCTTTTAGTGAAATTAACTTATAAAAGATATTACAAAACAAAGAGTACACATGTTCATTTTAAACCACAAAGCAATGATATGAATTTTTTTTAAGGACCAAATTTGAAGTGTGAGATTTGCTTATTCATTTGTTAAGTCCAAAAAATATCTAGTAAGTCTCCTATGGTTCTTTTTAATTCCTTTTGATTTGTTATTTTAAGCCCAAACGAAAGATATTGAGTCTTAAAAAGCATGAAGATGAAAAATCCTTAGAAAAGGGATTGTAATTTCTCCCTAAAGTGTTTAAAAAAAATTCATACAATGAAATGATGATGCCATATAGAACTCTTTTTCTTTGTTTCCTTCCTTCATTTTTGATCAAGCCAACGTATAAAAACTAGTTAACACTATAGAAATAAAGGCCATAAACCAGTTAGAAGTAAAAAAAAACCAGAATGAAAAAAGAACATGTTGAAATTAATTTAAAAAATACCTTTTACCTTACTCTAGCAGTGTAGTATGCAATTGTGGTGCACTTTGGGGAAGTCAGTGACACTATATAGCATCATAGAGGACTGACATTAGCGCTCTACATAGAAAAAATGAGCACAAATGTGGCATTGTTTCGAAAGTGGCATAGTTTGGAGTTTGAAATTCAAATTTATTGGGTGGGAAAGACTAAGTTGTGTAGTTTGGAGTTTGAAAGCATCGCTATATGGAAATGTTGGATTGATAGAAATGTAGTTTGATGACCAACGGTGCATTTTTCCTATAGACAACAAAAAACCATAGAATTTTTAGAAAAATATTTTAATTTTCTTCAAATCCACCCTCCTTCTAGCACCAAAATGTGAATGGTGATCCTAGACCTGAATAGACACATAATTAGCTCATTATGAAAGTTAGAAACAACATTCCCCATGAGATTCATTTGAAACATTAAAACAAGAAAACAATATGAAGAACACAATGAAAGGAGCTAATAAATCCTATTCAAATGAACAAAATCTCAATCCCAGGGGCAAATTGGTGCCATTTTGATGTGGAAAATGGCCCTTTCCCAATTCCTTGCAAGCTTGATGCTCAATGATGAAGATTTAGTGCTCCTTGGTGCAATTTCTCCGTAACCTAGATATGAAAATATGAAAATGGATGCAAATGGATAAAGTGTGAATAGAAATTTACTCAAAACTTGAAGATAATGATGTTGCATGAAGTTGTGGATCAAAAATTCAAATGAGAGCCTCCTATTTATAGAATATAATGATGGAGAAAGAGGAAAAAGGGATGAATGTGGGACAAAAGACCAACCAATAGGAAGAGGCCACTTGTCAACATGTGATTGGAGGAGGAATGTGCACATAAATATGGTTAGGTGGAATTTGAAATTTGTGAAATGACAAGTTGGAGGGAGAAAGAAATGGAGTAAATGCCACTTGGCTCAAGGCAAAGGACATGTAAGAGGCCTTTAATTCCTTTTTGGATGTACTCATCCCTTTTGAAGGGATTTTTGAATTTGAGGAATATTCCCTCATTGATGCCATGTTGAGAGAAAATAGAAGAATTTATAAATCAAATAAAATGATTTATTGTGCAAGTTGCAAAATTTAGAGGATTTGATGGATTAGGATTAGGATTAATCAAGATTTGATTAATTTAGATGGAAATTAGCTGATGTGACACTTTGATTTAGATTTTAGGATTTAAATAAATCAAAATGAGACACAATGCTTTAGAATTAATTAAACAAATTTTTATTTATTTAATTAAAGAGGGTGGTGTTAGATTAAATCAAATAAATATTAATTTATTTAATTTAAAGGATATGAATTTAGAGATTAATTAAATAAAGTGAGTTAATTTAATTAAAAGAGGGACTATAAGATAAATTAAATAAAATGATTTATTTAATTAAGAGATGAAATATGATGAATTTAATCAAATAAAGATTATTCAATTAAATCGATTAGTAATGGAGATGATTCAGGAAGAAATAAGATCAAGATCAGGTGTATAGGATCAACCTTTATATATTCCATGTCTATAGGTACATTAAATAAATAATGATATTTATTTAATTTAGAGGAAGCAAAGGTTGAAGTATAGTAGATATGGTAAGTAATTAAACTAATTAATTACTTTAAGTCTTAGAAAGAATTAGGATATAAATATGTAATATTAATTATATAATAAGATATTACTTAATTATACGATGGGGAACTGGATGAAATAGGTAATAAAATTGATCAAACATGAGTGACCAATTTTAGGTGTGTACAAAAAGTGATCAAAACAAATTTCAAGGTCACTATTATCCCCATTAAAGTCTCAAAAATACTTCCATTACATGGTATAACTACCCTTAAACATAAGTAACCCTAAAAATAATATTTGAAATAGAATGAATTAGATGAGAAAATTATTGGTGAGAAGATAAAGTTCTTCAATTAATCCAAATGTCCTAAAATGTGATTTTCTTACTATAAGCATGAATAAGTGAATAAGCACAAAAGACACTTCTTAATAAGACATTATATAAAAGATTAATCAAATTGAATCAATTCAAAGCAACAATCAATTGAAAGCATCATATTGTTCTCTATCCTCAAGATTTATTAAATCAAAATGGCTCTCAGATCATGAGTGCACTATGATTGTTAAAATGATAATTGTAAGAATGAGATGGATACTAAAACAATGATATGGAATTGAGCATGAAAATACTAAAAGATAAATGAATTAAACTAAGCATGGATTGACATGAAACAAATAAGTGTAGCCATGATATTGAAACTTGATTGTTGGATATTGGATGCTTGAATGCTTGATGCTTGGGTGCTTGAATTCTTGCAGAGTAAGAGTGCATAAAATTGATTATCTGGATCTTTTCTTGGTTCAATGAGGCTATATTTATAGAATTCCTGGCTATAGAAATGCACAAGGAAAGCATTGGGAGGCTTGGATTCAATCTGGAGAATTGAATGGTGAGAGATGGAGATTGTCTCTACCCATGAAAACACCAGGCAAGAGAAGAGGAAGGATTGATGGAGGAGGATTTAGAGATCAAATTCCAAATTTGTCTCCAAAACTTTCCATGAAGTTTCAATCAATTAGTTTTGACATATTTTAGACATGGTTTAGACATAGGATATCTAATTCATTTTTGAGAGAATATAGATGGAATATTATTTGTGCTTTAATTCAAATATTTTTGATTTATTTAAATTAGCAAAAGAGAGATAAATAATTTAATAAAACAAACTATAGGATAGTTGTTTATTAAATTAAATAGAGGAAAAATGAAAATTAATCAACAAAGTGTTTTGATCTTTATTTAATTAATTTAGAATCGATGTGATAGAATACAATAGGGATTTGATAATTAAATCGAACAAAGTATTTAATTTTATTTATTTAATTAAGCTGAATTTAAATGTGAACTACATAAATAAATATTTCTATTTATTCAATAGTAGAGGAAATTAGGATAATTAATCAAATAATTTGTATTTAATTAATCAGATGCTCCAGATCAATTTTAGGTGTATACGTTTTGCCCCTCTTCGAAGTGATGTGTTGATGCATTGCTTCGAAGAAAATTTTGCTGCTACTACCAAGATCAATGATAAAGAAAAATAATTTTGTATGCCTCATACATGCCCCAGAGATTGATTTTCAGATGATTTGACGATAATATGCCCCCTTGGGAGATAAATTAATGATTTGATGATTTTTAGACTTTTTTTGAAAATTTATGATTTTCTAATGATTTGATATGATTTGATGAAGAAATAATTTATCTCCTGACAAATGATGAAGAAATCTAGCCCGTAGATGAGTTTTTAATTAATTTCCTGGATAAAATTAATTAAAAGATAATAAAACCCTCCAAAAATACCTTTCCAAAATTATATATAGTCCAAAAAGGTCATTTTCCATTTCATTTTCACTATTTTGATTTTAAAAACCTTTGTGATAGAGACTTTTCTGCCAATTGGAGCAAGATGCCTATCCCCTACCACACTCACCATTTCGAGCGTGTTCAATGTCACTGATGGCCTACCGCATATGGAGCTCTGGTATGTACCCCTTGACCTCCTCGTAATTCACACTTTTACTTTTTTGTACATTTATTGCTTTCCACATTTTTAGCTTGTTTTAGTGCTTTCAAGCCACACTATAGGACTTACACTCCGGTGTAGCGCTTCCAGTAGGTAGTTTAGCGCTTTGAGTTTTAGTGCTTGCATTAAAAACTCTAGCATTTCAATAGAGTAATGTAGCGCTTTCAGTGATTTAGCGCTTAGGAGTTAAGAATTAGCGCTTTGATGCTAGATTTTAGTGCTTTGATTCAGTGGATTAGCGCTTTCATGGTCTGTTGTAGTGCTTCTTCTAAAGTGGTTCTTTGATGGACTATTTTAGTGCTTTGATGTGAAAAAGTAGCACTTCAGGACTTTAGCGCTTCGGATGCCTGTTATAGCAGATCAAAGTGCTAAAATATTGCTTTCGAGATTTAGTGCTTTGGGTTCCTGATTTAGCGCTTTTAACTGATAAAGTAGTGCTTCTTGATTTTAGCGCTTCCATGTCAGAATTGAAGATTTTGACTTAGTGAACCCTGATTTTTTCAATTCTGATCATGTCCATTCTTTGGAGTGGTATGATTTTTAATCCAAATTCTTGATGTGTTGGATTGATGATTTAAATAAGACCAACTTCCGATGATAGGCGAGAAGAAAATCCTTTTTGCGATAATCCTCATGATAGGCGAGGAAATGATTCAATATCCGATAAATATCATGATAGGCGATATTAGATACTATTTGATGAACCTCATGATAGGTGAGGTTTGTTGATGTCCACCCATCAATTTTGATCGAAAATTCATACCAAAACTTTTGGAATAGACTTGATAGTAGGATGACTTTTTGATTTCTTGACATAGTTCATTGATTGTGGATTTTTGTTATGATCATAGGAGGATTTGGGCACTCTCCAGATGTGAGAGAGGTTTCCGAAGATGACAGACTTGATACCTCATCTGACACTAGATGAGCTTCAAGTGATAGGCTGATGTGGCCTTACTAGCTTGCTTGATATGCCCCAGATTAGGATTAATTGGGGTCTATTGACTGCATTGGTTGAGAGGTGGCATAGTCACCACAACACTCTCCACCTACCTACTGGCGATATGACGGTCACACCTGAGGATGTGTGGCGTATTTTGTTTATGGGTGAGATCATTGTATATTATTCCCATGGGATCGACAGAAGAGATGCTCTTCGTAGAGTGTTTGAGGATCAAGACATTGCAGGTCGAAGCATTTGATGGAGGAGGATCGCCGACTCTTACGCTACACTAGCAACAGTGCTAGTTGGATTAATTGGAGGTTTCCTTTACCCTAATCACATGTCAAAGGGATTCCTCATTGGCTGGAGTAGGACTCTTGAGAGCATGATGGTACACGGTACCAGATATGCATGGGGGATGTGCATGCTGGCACATCTTTATCATGATCTACACTCAGTTGTGTACCTTGGAGCTAGGAGCTTATCAGCAGGGATGAACCTATTACAGGTGTGGGCATGGGAGCATTTTGCTATTGCTCAGCCTTTTCCAATTGTAGATAGACTAGCCGGTAGACCTTACATTTTCCGATACAGTGGTCAGTTCACATAGGCCTATATAGGCAAGTTAGAGCATTGGAGGTGGGTTTTTGATGATATAGAGACAGTTAGTTGGTGCCCATACCTCGACTATGAGCAGTGGGATGAGGATGATGTAGTGTTGGGGTTCCTTTGTGATTCCATGTATCTCATTAACCGTACACCATTTGTTCTAGAGATATTTCTATTGCATCGAGTGTACCGACAATATGACATTGTGCAGTGTATGCCATAGGGAGTTTCCCACTATGCGAGGCGACAGATAGATATTCCTGATTAGGGTCCTCATCTGTCATATGATACCCTAGTAGAGGGATATAGAGCACTATAGCCATAACCCTAGGATATACAGAGGGATATTGTAGAGGTGCTGATTACTAAGGAGTATGTCACATTCCTAGCCTTGGTTCCACATCCTCGTATCACCATTCTGGAGGAGCCGACACCTTTACCTGTAGAGGAGGATGCGGGAGAGGGTTCTACAAATAGTGAGGGTGGAGATGATTCTCCATTAGGTAGTAGCTCAGAGAGAAGTAGTAGTGGTGATAGAAACAGTGATGAAAGTGATGGCGGCAGTGGAGGAGACAAAGGGGGCAGGGTCAACCATTAGCAATGCTCCATCATCCAACAGGCCTCGGAAGAGACAAGCGGTGATAGTGCCAGTAGTAGGGCAGCAAAGAAAAATAGTTGGGCTCTAGGCACAGGTCCAGACTTTGCAGGGGCAATTGGTATAGGCTTGGGGTATGCTTATGTACACCCAGACTCAAATGCAGGCACAGGCTCAGGCTCATGCCTAGGCCTTAGCACAGGTACAGGGACAGTTAGCCACCATGCAGATCTAGGTTGATACCTTGACAGTTGAGCGAGACAGTGCTTGGTAGATTTTTGAGAGGGCATAAGAGACAATGAAGAATCTTCAAAGAGTGGTTGATGGCACCTCTATAGGAGATTACATGAGAGAGGTTTTATGGGCTGGCCAGGAGGCAGAGTTCTATAGAGGCAGGTATCATGATGCACTGCCTCCTGAGCGTAGATTCAGTTATGCTCTGTCGAGATCTGGGCGGACACACACATGGATAGTGAGCGAGGCGGTGACACAGCCTCCACACAAAGATCCTAGAGATCCTGGTTCCTTCAGGGGTGGTGGTGTTACTAGTCCCTCTGGTGGTGGTATAGGTTTTGTTGGTCCTGCACACTCAGGCAGTAGCAGATCGTAGATGCTATTGTGAGCCTCCATGATGTATATTATGATGTAGCTTATTATTGATGATGTATTTTAGACCAGACTTCATTGTATACTTGATGCTTGATATATATATGAGATGCAGTTTATATGATATGAGTATGGTTTATGATTTCTATGTGATGGATGTATTTATTATGTGATGTTCTATATGAATGATTTTATTTCAAATGTAATGATATAATGATAAATGTTTTTATTTGATGCCTTGATTCCATGATAAATGTAAGTGTAGAATAGATGATATATGGATGCATGATGTGATGTATGAATCTCCTAATGATGATCTATATGGATGCCCAAAATGTGATAATATGTATGGATGGATGGATAAATGCTTGTTATGTTAATATGATGATGATCATATGATGAATGATAATGTAAATGATGTAATGATAATAATTACATGATTTTATTTATTAAATGTATGGATGGTAAATAATGTATGCATATTGTGTTGGATAGATGATAATGTAATGATGTAATGAGAATAATGGTAAAAATAAATAGGATGTACTTATGGTACAATTTAATTCATAATTTATTGGATGTATGGAGATGAAATGATGATACTAAATGATGAGATGATGCTTCCTACATGTTTTTGATGATGATTTTGGATTGATATCAAGTATACTCAGTCTTATTTGTAGATTAGATAATCATTGATTGGAATCCTTTATGCAAAAAATACTCTACAGATAATGAATATGATGAATGTAATCTAATTCTAATATGGAACTATATGCAAAAAAATTGTCATTTTAACAATACCTTGTGCTTTTTGTCATCGTAGAGCTTTATTGAATGTTGAAAGTGAATACAAGCATCAAAAGTATGTGTTAGACCAATGACGACCTAAGTACCACTTTCATGATTTTTGATATTGCAAGTGAACACAAGCATCTAGGTATGATTTACCCGAGATGACCTAAGCACTCATTGCGTAAACAGGTAGTGGTTAATCATTTCAATGTGTGAATTCTGAATGCCATTGGTGATACATTTGCATAGCACATCCCCCAACAATTCATACATTTATGTGATTAAATTACAGACAACAGATAATAAAAACATCATTCTTCTTCCTTGTTCCTCTAGTTCAATACATCATTGATTTACTCCAAAGAAATGATAATAAAAAGTACAAGTTATTCAGTGTTTACTTAGAGTGTTTCATTCATTATTCAGATTTTAGATCATCCATCCCGATTTTGTGATGTTTTTGGATTTTTGAGATTTTTGGACCAAAGACCTAAACTACTAGCCTATCTTAGGGGTCTTGGGGGCTGATCAAATATTAGCCTTTCCTATGTTACACACACAAAGACCACGTAGTTCGACTAACACAACCCAATATTTTTGGCTTTTTCTTTTTAAAACTTAATTTTTTGACATGTTTTTGGATTTTCGACATGATATGGATGGTTGATACCCTTTTGATGATGATTGATGTTGCGCTTAGATCTTGTTTCTGATATTTTGCTATACTGTTGTTCGCCCTTTGGTGAAATCGATGTTTTTGTTGCCCGTAGTGATATCCAGATGCTGCCCCCAAGCTTTGGAGTGATACTTGACTATTTGAAAATGATGTTGATATAGATGCAAAGATGGCAATACTACTTGACATGGTATGGAACGGTACTGACTGCCAGACTAATGATCTTGATATGTATCAAAATAGATGTGAAAGCTTCTCTTAGAATCACATACGATGCCTGTTTCCAGGTTTTCACCATATGTTTTGATTACACTCGTGTTTTTTTGTATTTTTCTCATTTTTCTTTCTTTTTGTAGTTTTCTATATATTTTTTTTGTATTTTGTGTTGCCAATATGCCTGTTTGCCAGGTTTTCATCAAGGAAACAATTTTTAGAAGTTTGACCTGTGCACTAGGAGATTAAAGCATAGAATTTTCAGAGATGAATACTGTTGATAGGTTCACCAAACAAATCCCCTTCTGATGTTGATAGCTGATATGCTTCTGATCCATATACTGATGTGAGGACAAAAGGACCAAGCCAGTTAGGCTCAAATTTTCCTTTCTTTTCTCTGTCCTGCTGATTCCTAGGGTTTTCTTTTAGTACCAAATCACCAACCTGAAAGACCCTTGGTTTTACCCTGTGGTTGTAACTTCTTGACATCCTCTGTTGATAAGTCGTTAGATGATTAACAGCTTGTTGACGATGCTCATCCAACAACTCTAGTTCTTGTAGTCTAGAGACACTATAGCCTTCATCTGAAATGATACCTCTAAGTGATACATGTAGGGATGGAATCTCAACTTCAATGGGCAATATGGCTTCTGATCCATATACCAAGGCATATGGCATAGCTCCTATTGGTGTTCTGATGCTTGTTCTGTAGGCCCATAGTGTAGGGTTCAGTTGAACATGCCAATCACATCCAACATCATTAACCGTCTTTTTGAGAATTTTGAGTATTGTTTTGTTTGAGGCCTCTACTTGGCCATTCCCTTCAGGATAGTACGGTGTTAAAAACAGATGTTGGATATGAAATTTATCACATGTTCTTGGACATCTTGATTCTTGAAAGGTCATCCATTATCATTGATAATGGATTGAGAGATTCCATACTGACATATTATGTAGTTCAAAATGAAAGAGGAGATCTGCTTCCCAGTGATGGTAGTAAGAGGTACTGCTTCAATCGATTTTGTGAAATATTCTGTAGCTGTTATAATGAACTTGTATCCATTAGATGAAGATGGATTTATTTTTCCTACCAAATCTAGGCCCCATTGATAAAAAGGCCATGTTGATGTGAAGGGATGTAGTTATTGTGCTAGTGCATGAATCAAATTGCTATGGATCTGACATGTTTGACGTTTCTTAACAAACTGATATGATTCTTTCTCCATGCATGGCCAATAATATCCCGAACGAAGGAGTTTCTTAGCTAGAGTTATCCCACTCGAGTGAGTGCCACAAATACCCTCGTGAACCTCTTGTAGGGATGTTTCAAACTCGTTGTGTTCTAGACATCGGAGTAAATTACCATCAAGACCTCGATGATAAAGTATTTCGATGATTAAAGTATGTCGTACGGATTGGCAGATGAAGTTTCATTTTTGGTTCCTAGATAGATCAAGAGGAAGGACATCATTTTTCAGGTGAGCATAGATCATGTCATAGATGGAGGTTTCTATGGTTTTGATATGGAAGATGGTAATGGATTCTGGATTATGATGAGAAGGACATGATACTTGTTCTACCATAAACTCATAACAAACACATTTCTATGGAAATTGTAGTAATGAAGCAATTGTAGGCATAGTGTTTGTAGCTTTCTTCTCAGCTCTTGGAATTTTATCAAACTTAATGCTAACAAAGGACTGTTTCGGATTATCTATTTGTTGCTTGTAGGGCATCAAATTTTCATCTTTTTTTTGATACTCGTCATTTACTTGATAAATAACTAGTTGAGAATCCCCATATACCTGTAAGTTTGTGATCTTCCACTGAATTGCTATTTTGACTCCAATGATTAATGCTTCATATTCTACCACATTATTTGTATACTAAAACATTAATCGATATGATTTTGGAATGGTGTGTCCTTGTGGAGAGATGAACAAAATCCCTGCTCCTGATCCATGCTGTGTATATGATCCATCAAAATATAATACCCACTATTGGGGCATTACTGTCAGAATGTTTGCATCTGGAAACTCCATGGTCATTGGTCGATCATCTAGTAGAGGAGCCTTTGCTAATTGTTCAGTGATTTCTTGACCCTTGATTTCCTTTCTCTCTACATACTGAATGTCAAATTCACTTAATAGCATGACCCACTTTGCCAGTCTACCTATTAGGGTAGCTTTACAAAGTAGATATTTTAAAGGATCGAGTTTTGCTATTAACTTGATTGTATGAGTCAACATGTAGTGTCTCAGCTATTGAGTAGTGAATACCACCGCCAAGCAAGATTTCTCTATGAAAGTGTAATTGATTTCATATCCATTCAATTTCCAACTGATATAGTAGATAGCATGTTCTTTTCCTTCATAATCCTCTTGTGCTAAAAGTGCCCCCAATGAGATATCTATTGTAGAAATATACAATATGAGGGGTCTTCCCTCTGTTGGTGGCATGAGAATGGGTGGTGACATTAGATATTGCTTGATTTGATTGAATGTTGTTTCACACCTTTCATCCCACTTGAAAACTATATTCTTATGCAATAGATGATTGAAATGATGACTTTTATCCACCAACTGGGAGATGAATCTTCTGATTGATTAGAGCCTTCCCTGTAGTGATCTAAGTTGACTTATATTCTTAGGAGGTGGCATCTCCATAATTGCTTTGACTTTTTTTGGATCCACTTCAATTCCCTTTTCTGAGATAATGTACCCTAATAATTTTGCCGATGTGACCTCGAAGACACATTTCTTTGGGTTTAACCTGACATTGAATTTCTCCATCCGTGTGAAGATTATGTCTAGGATTTGCAGATGTCCTTCCCTTGTACTAGATTTTTCCAAGATGTCATCTACATAATCCTCCATGAAGGTGTGCATCATATCATGGAATATTATCATCATTGCTCTTTGATAAGTGGCTCCAACGTTCTTTACACCAAATGGCATGACGTTCCAGTAGAATGTTCCCCATGGACATGTGAAAGTTGTCTTTTCCTGATCTTCTGTAGCTATTGTTATCTGATTGTACCTGGAGAAACTATCCATGATTGACAACATGGCATGCCCAACCATCAAGTCCACAATGATGTCTATATTTGGGAGTGGAAAATCATCCTTCGGGCGTGCGTTATTTAGGTCCTTGAAATCTGTACATATTCTAATACTATTGTCTGGCTTGGAAACAAGCACAAGGTTTGATATCCATTCAGTATAGTCTATAGACCATATGAATCCAGCATCCAATAATTTCTTTAGCTTTGTTTTTACCATCAATTCGATGTGAGGATGCATTTTTCTTAATGTTTGCTTGACAAGCTTGATTCTTGCGGGAAAAGACAAGTGATGCATAAGAAAATTTGAGTCTAAGCCTGGCATATTGGAATATGACCAAGCGAAGTTGATGCTTCTTTCTTTAAAGAATTGGATGAATGTCGGTCTTTCTTGTTCTATCATGGATTCTTTCAGATGTAGGATTTTTTCCTTATATTTAGTGCCAATATTCATAGACTATGTTGGTTCCACTAGGACTGATGATCGCTCATGATAGTGTTCCGGAAGAGTGGCAAATCTTCCATCCTTCAGTGCCTCAGAAAGGTTTTCACTGTTAGATGCGTTCTTTATTTTTACTTTTTCCAGATCTAATGCTACCATAAAATGGTTTTCACCATTAGATCTATTTTCCCTATTGTTATTTTTGCAACTGGAAGATTTTACACTCTCCTACCAGGTCATGTTGTTATGAGTATTACAGATAGAAGATGTACCAGGTTCAGCATGACATAGGAAGTTTACAATGGCATCATCATTTGTAAATATTGGTATATTCAAAGGTTCGATATGTTCCCAGTCAATGAGTTCAGGATGGATTAATGGCATGAGGTTATCATCTTCATTCAAGGTGATGGATGTGAGGGTTTCGATAGCCATTTCTTCATATTTGTTTATTGGTATATCGATGTTCGTGATGGTACTTTCTTCCAGATCACCTAGTCCACTTGAAGTCTTCTCATCCCCACTTGAATTGTCGATATCTAGTGAACCTTCCACGAGTGTTCTAGACCCAAAACCTTGGCCCTCCTCACGTGTTGGTGCATATTTTTGAATCACATCAACTCGAATATCAATGAAAAATAGATCAGAATACAATGCCCACTCATATTCATTTGAGTCTGTTTCGGAGCCATCCCTAAACTGAAGGATATTCTCTACAACTGTCTTTGTTAGCTCCTGCTTTTCTTCTTTAGAGTATCCTATTCCTAGATTCTCTTTTGTGTGGAGAGTGAGGGGTGTAATAGGCTCTGTGATTCCATCCTTTCTTAATCCAATGGGTCCTTGTCCTTCATACCCCATTTTTTCTAAAATAGCTTTTCCTTTTCTATATTTATCAGTGTTGATGGAGGCATTTTTTATATTGATATCTAATGTAGCGGGTTCCTCATCTTTGTATAGCCAATCCAGGATTTCTTTGTTGCTTTTTTCATCCTCTATTGTACCCCTTTTGACAAACCTTTCATCTAGAGCTGTAACTGGTAATGATGTTTGAGACTTGATCATAGACAATTGACCATATGTTCTAGGAGATGGCATTAACTATGTTAGGTTAAGCGATTGCTCCATAGAATATGTTCCCATTCCTTTGTCCTTCAGTTGGAATTTCTCTTGGAACTTGTGTGATAAATAATTTTGTTGATCTGGTTTATCTGTTCATTGAATTTCAACAAGACTTGTCTCTTTTTCTTTACCTTTCTTCTCTACCCATTTAGTAGTGATGCTTGGACATTTTTCATCTTTGGATGATGATGCTTCCCTGTTGTGTGGTATAAAGGTATCTTGAGAGATCCTAAGGGTTTCACAATGTTGAGGGTGATTGTAATCAACAGATATAGTCACCTCTCCTCCATTTATCGGGAACTTCAAACATTGATGATATGTCGAAGGGGTGGCTTGCATTTCATGGATCCATGGTCGGCCTAAGAGAATGTTGTATGTTAATTCCTTCTCCAAAACTTGACATGTGATATGCTTCATCATGGCCCCACTTGGATGGGTAGCACAATCAAGCCTTTAGACGATCTCTCTTCTTCATCACATGCTTTGATAGTCATTTTTCTGCGAGAATCAATAACATCATATGAATATCCTAGTGCATGGATTAACTTGAGAGTGCAAATACTCAAACCAACTCCCCCATCTATTAAGACTCTCTTGACGTGGTGATTGTGGATTAAGACCTCAATATGGAGTGCAGTATTATGTGGATGGTTTAGCGAGATATCATCCTATTCAGAGAATGATAGACAATGTGGCGTAGTCAAATGTCCCACCATAGCTTGAAATTGACACACCTCTAGATTATTTGGTACTGTAGTGGCAACTAAAGCTTGTTTGAGAACCTCCTTATGTGATGGTGATATTTTAAGGAGCTCTAGTAGCGATATCTGAGCAGGAATCTTTTACAGTTGATCGATGATGTTATAGTGAGATGGAGGTGGAACTACGTGTGTAGACCCAATTCCTTTTAACATGACCTTGGATTTCCCCCTAGTCATTACATTTACTAGTTGATGCTCTTGATGTTCTCTGATTTTTATGACATTGATTTGATTATCAGAGTTTGATATGTTCGGGAGCAAGTCCGATGGAGTAGTGTTGTTGATTTTGGGTCCGTCAATGTTGTGACTAACTATGTGATCACTCTCTATTCTAGATAGGCAAAGGATGGTGGTGTCAAAGACATGGTTTAAATTCTTCCCTTTGTTGTTTGAAGATGATGATGCTCCTTTGTCATAGTTTGGAAAAGGGTCTTTGAAAGCCGAGTGATCATTCTTGGTTTGCGGTGTTTCCACGTATGCTTTATTGTTGTCAATCAAATCTTGTATCGCATGTTTCAACTCCATACAATGGTTAGTTTTGTGACCTTTGTTGTTATGGAAGTTGCAATAATCAGCATCATTTCACCATGGTGGTTTGACCTTAGGATCCCAGAATCGGGCTTCCCATGCAATGATAAGGACACTAGCGACTAGTTCTTTCATTGCTGATTCTATTGATTGGCCTAAAGGTGTGAACCTTCGTCGATTTGATGGTTTCTGATATGGTTTCATTTTGACAATCTCGTTGTTATGTATGATATTTGGCTTGACAAGTTGATCATTGTTTTGATTCTTTGATATAGATGCTGTCAAGTTAAATACTAGTTTGACATTTTGGGAATTAGTTGATGTTTCGTTGATAGTTGTGTTGTGATTCTTTTGCCAAAATTTTGGCTTATCATTGCCTGAGTATTGATTTGAGGAGTTATTTGTGTTAGTCATTTTATCATTGAAATGTTTTATAACCCCTCTTTTGACTAAAGCTTCCTCAATTTTCAGATAGTTTTCTATGACCTTTTCAAATGTGGGAGGACATTGTAATTCGAGTCTATAACTCATTTCCTCCATCAAGTTGTCAATGAACAACTCCATCTTTTCTTCTTCAGGAATTGATCTAGGATATCTGGCAAATAGGCGTCGCCATATTTGGAGAAAAGACAAGAACGTTTCCCCCTTGTTTTGCTTCATGTTATAAAGATCCTTTATTGTAACATCGTGTTGGATGTTAAAGGAGTATTAGGAAATGAACCTGTTGACTAATTCCTCAAAAGTTTTGATACCAGGTTGTAGTTTTGAAAACCACTCCATACATGATCCTCCCAAGCTCTTTGGGAATAGTCTCATTAAGTAAGTTTCCTCTTGGGAAAACTCGAGACTCTTTGTTTTGAATTCCCTAATATGATCTATCGAATCCATTCATCCATTGTACTTATCGTACTTTGGGATTTCACAGTGTCTAGGGAAAGGTATCAGACCGACCGTTGCGTCGAAAGGATAAGGATAAATGTCCTATATCGCATATCTTTTGGTACTTCCTTTCGTCATATCTTGTATTTGTTTTTGTAACAGTTGCATTTGAGATGTTAAAGCGACAACTAGATCTATCGTTTGTGTAGGTTGCAAAATTTCAATCTCACTTGTGTCAGGTGCTTCCTTCAGGCGGCTTATGTCAAAGTCCTTGGGAAGTTTGGCACCTGATTCAGCCAACATCAGCAGATATTTCTCCATATCTTGTTCTAGAATCTTTTCCATAAGTATATGGAACTTGGGATCTTGTTGAGCTGCTTGGATATCCTCTGGAGTTATTTCATTTTTATTGTTTCGGTTTAGGTTGTTCCAAGGATTTTCTTCTGCCATTGCTTGGGATTTTAAAATTTCTTTCTCTAAGAGTCTCTGTTTTTGGGACCTAGTGAAGATTGGCATAAAAAATTTTACCCTTTCTTCTGAAATGTTGATCTTATTTGTTGGAAAATATCAATTTGAACTTTTAACAAAGTTGAATAAGATGACTGATCTTATTGATTTGGTTATGTTAAAAATTTGATTACTATACTTAGTTCCGTGATGAAGGATGATAGTACCCTAATGATGAAACTTCAGTGTAGTAATCGATTGTGTATTCTAATTTTGCCACTTGTGATTTGCAAGATCTTGTTTCAGTTGATAAGATGGAAAGTTTGTATAAACCTATTTGTTTTCGATCTCTAGACAGTGATTCTGATGAAAATAAATTTGATTGTGGTGAAGACTGTGGATAAAATGATAGACTGATTGACTGGTGAAAATTTTGAACTCTCTATTTTGAAAGCACTAAAATAGAGGATAGAAGCACTATTTCATAGAAGCATTAGAACAGAGTTCTGAAGCACTGAAATAGGTGACAAAAGCGCTACAACAGTGCACAAAAGCACTGCAGAAAATGATGGAAGCACTATTTTATAGAAGCGCTGAAATAGTGCATAAAAGCACTGTAGAATTTGATGAAAGTGCTAAAATATAGACTGTAAGCACTGAAAGAATGCCCAAAAGCACTATTTCACAGAAGTGCTAAAACAGTGACTAGAAGCATTGAAATAGGTTTCCAGAATGCTAAAAACAAGACTATTTGTGAATCTATTGTAAAATCTGATCTGGCCTTGTGGCATACTGTATCAGGGATTGTGGAAGATAAGAAAGATTTATGCGCTAACTACGGTTGTGATATTGAGTGAAAGCTCTTCTTTGAAAGAAGGCTTGTGAATAGAGTGGTTCTACTGTGTAATCTAATGTGTGACCCCTAGCAAAATCATGATATCTGTGGATGAATGTTCTATGTTGTAAAAAGACTTTCTGATTTTGATATAGAAAACGTTGTCTCCTCAATTTATTTCTATAACCGAGAGGTTTCTTGGGTTTTGTGACTTTGATTTTTCTCTTGACAAACATGGTGGACTTCCACTTTTGTAGCATGGATTTTCTGATGTAGCTTGACTTTGTTTGGTTTTCAGGATGACCTTAAATTTGATTTTAATGAATTTGTGAAAACACAACAAGCAATTGTGAATAAATGTTTTTAATTGAATAGATCATGTATGTTTAAGGGTCATGAATGATTCTTATTGATTTTGACGGGTTGTTTTGACAATTGTACACAAATCAAACAGACTCACACTTAAGGACAAGTAGGTCATCATTATACTCACAACCCACATCTTGAATTACGTTGACTCACACATTCGTGTCACCCCCTAGAGGGCGCCCATGTTTTTGTCATTGCCAGGTGCGTACTCAAAGTGACGGAAGTGGATACCGAATCCCTTGAGCAAGTAGTCCTTGGTAATTATATGGTGAGTGTCTTGGGGGAAAATCCTTCCCTCCCCTTGCACTGTGAGTATGACAATGTATGGATACTGACTCAGCAGGAAACTACTCTATGGTTCGTTGGAAAACCTAGCTTTGGTTGTTCCCACTTAGGTCATTCCCGTAGGGTGAGTACTTTTTCCCACTATGGCAGGCCTGCTAAAGGATTTAATAAAGCATAAATGACATGAAGTAAAAGTGAATCTGGCACTTTGGTCACCTAGTTAAGGGGAGAGCATAAGCCTAATCACCACAAGCACAACATATAAGTTTGTCTTGTTTTAAGCCCAAAAATAAATTTTCTAATCTATGTGAAGGTGTTGCTTCATAGAAATCATGATGTTCTTTTTAACTTCTACTGTAAGAATGTGATGACTATCCTAGGATTGATAGATTTTCTTTAAGAAAAACAAGAAAGTGACTATCCTAGGATTGATATATTTTAGGAACTTTGAATTGACTATCCTAGATTGATCAAGTTTTAGTCCCTAGAACTGTGAAAAAAAAAAATCTGGCTGCGGCCACGTCGGATCCAAACTGATTTTTACAAAAGCATTGGAATATTGCACCGAAGCACTAAAATAGTTACCTAATGCGCTAAAACTCGGAAGCACCGAAGTTTGTCATGGAAGCACTAAATCACCCGATGCACTAAAAGAGTGACCGGAAACACCAAAGTTGAAAATGCTAAATTTTTTAACGGAAGTGCTATAGTAACATAGAAGTTCCGAAACAGAGCATGGAAGCGTTGTAGTTTACCCTAGAAGTGCTATAGTTTTTGACGAAAGTGCTAAAAGAAAACATGTCGAGAACCTACGTAACACTTTCCAGAAAATTTGCAAAATTGGGGTTAATGCCCCACGGTGGGTGCCAAATTGTAAGCGTGAATACGTGAATAAGCACAAAAGACACTTCTTAATAAGACATTATATCAAAGATTAATCAAATTGAATCAATTCAAAGCAACAATCAATTGAAAGCGTCATATTGTTCTCTATCCTCAAGATTTATTAAATCAAAATGGCTCTCAGATCGTGAGTGCACTATGATTGTTAAAATGACAATTGAAAGAATGAGATGGATACTAAAACAATGATATGGAATTGAATATGACAATACTAGAAGATAAATGAATTTAAACTAAGCATGGATTGACATGAAACAGATAATTGCAGCCATGATATTGAAACTTGATTGCTGGATATTGGATGCTTGAATGCTTGATGCTTGAGTGCTTGAATTCCTACAGAGTAAGAGTGCATAAACTTGATTATCTGGATCTTTTCTTGGTTCAATGAGGTTGTATTTATAGAATTCCTGGCTGTAGAAATGCACAGGGAAAGCATTGAGAGGCTTGGATTCAATCTGGAGAATTGAATGGTGAGAGATGGAGGAGATTGAGAGAAAGATGGAGATTGTCTCTACCCATGAAAACACCAGGCAAGAGAAGAGGAAGGATTGATGGAGGAGGATTGAGAGATCAAATTCCAAATTTGTCTCTAATTTGTCTCCAAAACTTCCCGTGAAGTTTCAATCAATTAATTTTGACATATTTTAGACATGGTTTAGACATAGGATATCTAATTCATTTTTGAGAGAATATAGATGGAATATTCTTTGTGCTTTAATTCAAATATCTTGATTTATTTAAATTAGCAAAAGAGGGATAAATAATTTAATAAAAACTGAACTATAGGATGATTTGTTTACTAAATTAAATAAAAGGAAAAATAGCAATTAATCAATAAAGTGTTTTGATCTTTATTTAATTAATTTAGTATCAATAGATATAGGTAAAATAGGGAGGATTTCATAAATTAGGGTGTAGACAAGTATTAAATTTTGTTTATTTTAATTGGACTCAAATTCAAATGTGAACTATATAAAATAAATATTTCTAATTTATTCAATAGTAAAGAGGAAATTAGGATAATTAATCAAATAATTCGTATTTAGCCAATTAATTGGAGGCTCCAGACCAATTTTAGGTGTATACACTTACCATATATAACTTTCCCATCAAACAAGTTCACTAATAAATCATGTCGTCACCATTGAGTGATTTCATACAATGGATGCCTTTGGAAGATTGTTTGATCTTAAGAAGTGAATTGCATTAAGGTTTCAGATAAATTTATCCCTAGCAATTATAATCCAATCTAATTCTTTTGTAGCTAAATACCAAAAAAATATT